>PVKU01004391.1:0-96546 GCA_004027475.1 Anoura caudifer
GCAGCTTCACGGTCACTTGGCGATAGGGTGCTTGGCCTGGGCAGTGCAGAGATGCGGTGGCCTTTCCCACCCCGTTTCCCAGGAACACAGATGGCGAGCGAGCGGCAGGGTGAGGTTAGGGTGGGGGGTGTGAAGAGCCCTGAGTGGTGGGGGGGAGGAAAGCCTATAATCATCCAGAGAGGTGTGGCAGCACCCTCATCCTGGGGCAGGGGGCGGAGTCACTGCTTTCTGCTCTCACTCCAAGTGGGAAGAAACAATTCTTTCAAAGAGACTTTAAGCCCTCCCCTTGACCACCCCTGCTGCTCTTGCTGACCCTGCAGAGAGACCGCACACAGGCTGGGCAGGGTCTGGAGAGAAAGTACCAGTGCCGACCAACCGCTCTCGGGGTCAAAGAGCAGCCACTCCATCCTCCCCAGGGTCCACAACCGGGGCTGGGAGCCAGACGCAGACGGTGGCAACCAGTCTTTGCAAAGAGCCACAGAGTCAATAGTTTTGGTCTGTGGGCCCTACAGTCTGAGCTGCAACCACTCAAGTGTCCCATGGAAGCGGAAAAGCAGCCATAGGCAACATGTGGATGAGTCACTGTGGCTGTGCTCCGATAAAACTTTATTTACAAAGCACGTGGTGGGCCGGATTTGGCCTATGAGCCATTGACCTAGACATCCCGTCTCGACATCCTGCTTGTCTCGATGTTAAATCACATCATCTTTACTACATGAATGCGTATTCACGTGTATGGTCTCTTCTCCAGCAGCAGATGGAGAGCATCCCGGCCTGCCTTGTGCGAATCCTGGCCTGTTAGTCTTGACTGCCCGCTAAAAACTGCTATGAAGAGAGCCTTCACGTCCCTCTGGTCAGACACCTTCAACACCCAAGTCCGTTCTGCACTCCAGCAGAGCCAGGACACATCGGGAGGCATGCGAGAATGCGCAGGTGTCTTAGAATGTATAACTCTGGCTCAACGATACACTGCAAGGGACCATTTCAAGCGGAAAGCCTTTTCTGAACAAAACATCTGAATTCAGGTTAATGGCTGTTCACCTTTCTCCAAGAACAATAGGAGGGTCTGAACGTTATATTTATGTAACTAAAGAGCTTCCAGAGATTTCTCTCCAGAACAAAGGCATCACCTTTGCCCAGGGAAATCCACCCCCCACCCCTGTCAGGCAGAAACGTGGTCACAGCTTTTGTGGAGACTCCGGAATAAGGGGACATGGGTCCTCCCCAAGCACCACCAGCACTGCCCCCTACTCGCACTAAAGAGCATCACAGGGCTATCTGCCAAGTGCAACCACCAGGGACGGACAGACGGACAGGCTCCAGGCAGAGCACGGGCTGGACTCAGGACTGGGGGGGGGGGGGTCACAGCGGAGCCAATACTGGGGAGCAGGTGGGTGGAGAGAGAAGGGAAGACAATTCCCACAGGGGAGAGAGCGGGTGCTGTTTCTCTCCTTGAAGAGAAAAAGAGCCCAGAACCTTCTAGAACCTGAAGGAGGTTCAGCGAGGCTTTAAGGAGGAGCACAAGGGTGGCTGTGGCACGGTGAGTAGGGCACAGGGGACACGAGGCGCTGAAGGACGCGAGGCCCATGAAGCCCTGGGAGCAGAGGAGAGCGAAATCAGAGCCGCCTGGGGAAGGACTGCCAGTGACTGGCACGCACGGAACGCTTCACATGGTGTCAGGACCTGAGCTCCGTGCTCCCTGCACTCCGCCCTGTTCGTCCTGGGGAAAGGACGGGAGCGAGGGGTCTGGAGACCAGCTCCCAGGCTCCTCTGCCCTCAGACCTCAGAGCTGAGCCCCCAGACCTCTGTGTCTCCAAAACAACAACAGAACAAAACCCAAGAAAGACAATAACTAACATCCAGGGGATGCTCGTTCTCTAGCTACTTCCTTCAGACTGTATCGCTTGTGGGTAGTGGCTGCAAGGGGGTCCACAGAATTATAAAGAGCATCCGGAAGCCTTGAGAAGGAAGGGCAGGGTAATTAAGCCACATGAGTTACCTCAGTGAGACAAAGAAGTCATTCAAAGATTCCATCTCTTCCTGGAAGAACAAGAGAAAGAGGAGGTAGTCTTTTGTTTTCTCCCTTTTGCCTTTGACATATCAAATTTACTGTTCACATCTTAGCTTTTTTCTGCTGGTTTTCTGTTGGCTCTGGGAGGGGAGGAGGTGGGTGATGTTTCCATGCAAGTGCTGGGCACCGAGGGACGTCGGGAATGAGGCCGGCGTGGGCTGCGAGACACTGAGGGGGTTCCGCCTCAGCCTGGCAGCGCCCCCAGCTGTGCGTCTGCCCTTCGCTTTCTTCCTCTGAAATGCCACTAACACAGGCCCTTACTGTCTCTCTAAAAAGCAAGAAGCTTTTAAAACTACCAGGAGGCAAGGGGTAGGCTGCAACACTTACAAAGATAATGGTGAACAGAGTGGGGCAAGAAGCGCGTAAGACCCTCTGATCTCAGAAATACTTTGGGCCCTTCTGCCCCGACGTCCAGGAAGCTCCGGGCCTCACCTGGGGTCCAGTCGCTGGAAGTGGAATCAGAAGATGGTGAACATGGATTGCACGTGAGTTGCTGTTTAATTTTTGCCTCTATATTTGGTGTCAGATCCCCTGTGATGTCTGCATTCGGTGTGCATGTGCGCACACGTGTGTGTGCATGTGTAAGATATGTGTGCATACATGTGTTGTGTATGTGCATGTATGTGTGTGCGCTATCCATGGGTGTGTGTTTGTGCTGTGTGTGCACATGTTTGTGTGCTGTGCGTGTTTTGCCCACATGTGTATGTTTGTGTGTGTGTGTGCTGTGTAGAAACCCACCTCAAACCTTCTGTGGAATTAGGAAGAACAAGCTATTGTAGAAACCAGAAAGTCCGCCGCCCGCCGCAGCGACCGCCTGTTAGCCCCATTCACAAAACGGAAACAGAAGAGAAACCGCGGCTGCCAAACCAGGCAGCGATCCCCTGCCTCTCCAGACAGCCCCTCCTCTGAGAACGGAAGGTATGACGGAGGACCCCAAGACAGTGGCTGCAGTTTTTCTCCCAAAGCAGCGCCCTGACACCAAGAAGCCTGCCTCCTTCAATGGGGGCTACAACAGCGTGTTTACCAAGACGCCACGGTGACATCTCCCACCCACCTGTTCTTCCCACAGAGCGACTCGGACACTCTCCACCCAGGGAGGGAAGCTCTGCTCTCCCTGCCCAAGAACCAGGGCACGTTTGTGGCTACAGCGGGAGTGAGGTCATGTGACTCTCAAGGCCAGGTCAAACGAGTGATACGCCCCCCTCCACCCAACCCCCACTCACTCTGGCAACCCCCACACCATTGTTCATGTCCATGGGTCATGCATATAAGTTCTTTGGCTACTCCATTTCCTATGCTGTATTTTACATCCACGTGGCTATTCTGTAACTACCTATTTGTACCTCACCCTCTCACCTCTTAGCCCATCCCCACACAGCCCTCCCTTCTGGCAGCCATCAAAACGCTCTCCATATCCATGATCCTGTCTCTGTTCTTCTTGTTTCCTTTGTTTGTTTTTTTTAATTCAATTGTTGACAGATACGTATTTATTGCCACTTTATTATTCATAGTTTTGATCTTTTTTTTCTTAAATAAGTCTCCATAGCATTTCATATAACAAGGGCTTGGTGATGGTGAACTTCTTTAGCTTTACCTTGTCTGGGAAGTTCTTCATCTGCCCTTTGATTCTAAATGATAGCGTTTCTGGGTAGAGCCATCTTGGTTGCAGGTCCCTGATTTTCATGACTTTGAATATTTCTTGCCAGTCCCTTCCTGCCTGCAAAGTTTCTTTTCTTTAAGAAATCAGCTGACAGATTTATGGGGACTCCCCTGTAGGTAACTAAGTGCTTTTCTCTTGCTGCTCTTAAATTCTCTCTTTATCTTTAACCTTTGGCCTTTTAATTATGATGTGTCTTGTTGTGGGTCTGCTTGCATCCCTCTTGCTTGGGACTCTTTGTGCTTCTTGGACTTGCATGTCTACTTCCCTCACCAAATTTGGGAAGTTTTCTTTCACTATTTTTTCAAATAGATTTCCAATTTCTTGCTCTTGCTCTTCTTCTTCTGGTACCCCTAGGATGCAACTGTTGGACTGCTTGAAGTTGTCCCAGAGGCTGCTTATACTATCCTCAATTTCTGGATGTTTTTTTCTTCTTGTTGCTCTGATTGGTTGTTTTCGCTTCCTTATGTTCCAAATCATTGCTTTAATTCTTGACTTTATTCACTCTAGTGTTGTTTCCCTATAAATTGCTCTTTGTTTCAATTAGCGTACCCTTTGTTTCTGACTCAGTCTTTCTTATGCCGTTGAGGTCCTCGAGCATCCTTATAACCAGTGTTTGGATCTCTGCATCTGATAGATTACTTATCTCTATTTTTCTTAGCTCTTTTCCTGGAATTTTGATCTGCTGTTTCATTCGGGCCATGTCTCTTTGCCTCTTCATTTTGGCAGCCCCCCTGTGTTTGTTTCTATGTGTCAGGTAGAGCTGCTGTGACTCTCTGTCTTGGTAGAGTGTGGCCTAAAGTATAAGGTGTCCTGTAGGGCCCAGTGGCACTGCCTCCCCACCACCTGAGCTGGGTACTCAAGGTGTACCCTTCATGTGGGCTGAGTACACCCTCCTCTTGTAGTAGAGACTTGGTTGCTGTTGACAGGTAAATAAGAGAATTCATCCAGGTCAGTCAGCTTCAAGGACTGGCTGTGACCACTGACCACCAACCTCCGCCCTCCGTGGAGGATCAGCTGTGCAGAGGCAGGGTAGTGGTGGTTAGATGTGGTCTGTAGCTGTCAACTGGCTGTGTAGCCCCTGCGGTTTCCCAGGTGGTGCAGGCCAAGGTCAGCCGCCAGCTGTTTTTGCCTGGGACCACCCTCCCTGAGCTATAGAGCAATATGAGATGGCTGCTATTTGTGCTTGACTTAGAGATTCCCAGGCAAAGCCAAGCTGTGAAACTAGACCATCTGCCACAAGTGCTATACCCATGGCCACTTAGCAAGAGGGATGGGAGCTGGGGACTCACTGAGGCTGGCTGCTGCTTATCTGAAAGCATTTAGGAAGTTGTGAAGCCTGAGCCCAGACCAGCCATTCAAACAGAAAAGCCACTGTTAACAGCTGTAACTTGGGTGGGACGGAGCCTCAGGGGACCTCCAGGGTGGGGCAAATAGTGATAGTCTGGTTGATGGAGTCTCAGATAAGGCAGCTGACTCTGCGGCTCTGCCCGCCTTTCTGTCCAGAAGAAAGCTGCCCCCCAGCTCTCGCCTTGACACCAGGACACTTCACTTCCTCCGTGTACACCGCTGGTGCCTTTCAAGCTGCCCCCCCAGTGCTGGAGCTCAGAGGGAGTGAGTCTGAGTAAGTTTGCGTGTGGGTTCTTTAAGAGGAACTGCTTGGGACTCCAGAAATTTTTCCCACCAGCTCAATCCCTGCTGGTTTTTGCAGCCAGAAGTTGTGGGGACTTATCTTCCTGGCACTGATACCTTGGCCTGGGGGGCCAGGTGTGGGGCTGAGATTCCTCCCTCCAAGACATCCCTCTTACATTTTTATCCACCACACAAGGATGTGGAACCAGCGCATTCTGTGTCTCCATCCCTCCTACCAGACGGCATGGACGTGGTTTCTTTAATTCCCTAGTTGTCAGACTTCCATTCAACTCGATTTCTGCTGGTTCCGAGCAATGGCTGTCCCACAAGTTAGTTGTGATTTTGACGTGGTTGTGCGAGGAGGCAAGCCGTGTTTACCTGTGCCACCACCTCGACCGGAAGTCCATTTCTGTTGTGATTTGCAAAATATTGCTCTTGGAGGAAGTATCTCTCTTGGGGTTTTCCTGGATGAATCGGCTCTCCTCCCCCCATTTCCCTCTCCTTTGCCCTCCCTCCCTCCACCCCCTTTCTCTTCCCCTCTCTCTCTCCCTCTGTACACCTCTACAATTTTGAGTTTTAAGTTGCTACAACCTGTATCTTGAGCTGTTCTCTCTTCAAACTCAGCATGTGTTCATGGAGTGTCTTCTCTGGGCCCAGCCTTTCACAGTCACTGGCTCATTTCACCCTGGTGGCTGATGAGGCAGCAGTGATTGCTCCCATTTTACAGATGAGAAGAGTGAGGCGCAGGGAGATTCATGGTCTCATCCAGGCTCCTGCTCCAGAGTGGCGCAGCAGGACGGGAGCCAGGCCTCCTGACCCCCTGCTCTCTCCACTCGTGCCCGCTGGGCTGAGGGTCCCTCTCCTTCCATCGGTTTCTAATTCCATACTGTAGAGTTTTGAGATGTTATTCAATCGACCCCTCAAACTAACGTGGGGGACAGTGTTTGCAAGTTGGTTTATCAAGGCTAGATCATTTTGATACAGAACACAGATATTTTACGTACAAGGTTAACATATTGTCGATTATCAGCAAAACCTGTTTTCTGGTTCCTTTAATAATAGGGACCATATGTATTCAGGCCAAGTGGAGAAATAAGAACCTAAAACTAGCATTCCCTTTACCAGGTCCTCTCCCCCCACCTCTCAAGAGAGGGGCAGTGGGTGCCGGAGAAGAGTTCACGGCCAACATGTCTGAGTTGGGCACCACTGAAACCGAGATGTTATTATATCTGTATGGTTTTTTTTCTCTTCCTCGAAAGAGAAATAATGAGCTCTCAAAATTCAAATTCCCGCTGACTCTGAAGGCATGAACGTATTTAACAACAGTGTGAGGTTGTGACATTTACAATCACTAAATTCGTGTCAGAGAATAAACCCAGCGTCACCTGTGATCACTGAATATGGAGCACCCATTCATCGCTGACCATGTGTCGGGGCGCAGCCGCTCCCGCAGTAACAATACGCAGAGTGCTGGGAGGCGCGTGCCGGAGGTAACCACCCGTGGCAGACCACCCGTGGCAGACCACCCGTGGCGGACCACCTGCAGATACTCACGAAGGCGCCCCAGTCATGGAGGACAGATCAGAACTGACCAGGACCATACAGCCTGCTGCCTGTCAACCTATCCTGGCCAGTCAGGCACACTTGGCTTTGCCTAGAGGCACAGGTGCATGGGTCCGACACAGCAAAACAGAGGTCACATCCAGGGATAGGCATGGGCATCGCTCAGCCAGAAATGCATCCCCATGAAAACCAAACAAGGCTCCCGCAGAGGACGTCAGGAGTGCTTCAGGGCTCCTGCACAGAGGGACAAGCTGTTGAAGAGCTAGACACGCTCGCCTCCACATGCTGACAGGCTAAGGTCTGAGGACGCCTCGCTGGCCACCTACCATTCTGCAGAGACCTGCGCGGGCTCTGCTGATTGGTACCCTTGCTGTGTTAGTCATCCTGCTGGGCCTCCTAAAAACTCTAAACACAGGTTTATTTTTGCTGCTGTATTCCACTCCCCAGGGCCAGTCCCAGGCGGCTGGCTGTAAGAGCCTCCTGTCTTTGCCTTTTAAACTCCATCCATCTATGTCTGAAGGGGAGGAGGGAGGGGGAGTGTGAGGAGGGCTCCGAGGGTTGAAATAAACACTCAATCTCCAGATATCTGAGGAGCATCTTTGTTTTACTTTCAGAGCCTACATCTGGCACACAGATGAGAACAAAGAAAATATCGGAACTCTGGAAGAACCATTTCTCCACTTTTCTAATAGGTTTTATGGCGAGAGGTTGAGGAAAGAGTACGCAAACATGTATCCCGCCCTCCCTGGTTCTGGAAGGAAACGCCGATCCGGTTTGCTCTCTACACCGCTTCACCCGAGTAGGATTATGCAGATGGTGGCCTTCTGCTCTCTGAGAGTGCCTTGTCACCCCCAGGAGGCTGGAAGCTTCCAGAAGTCTGCTGTTCTTGCCTGCCCCTTTGGGACTCCCACGGGTCTGCCCAGTGCCCAGCACCGTTCTAGAATGCCTCATCTTATTCAAGGCTAGAACAGCCCTGAGCAGTTGATTATTAGCCTCATTTTACAAACAGGAAGTCTAAGGCCTAGGAGCCCATGGTCAGGGGGCGAATGAATGTCTGGACCCAGGGGTTCGGGGGAGGGGAGGCTGGACCTTGACCCTGCACCCTGACCATTCATGGCCTTCATATCCCTGAGCACAGAAAACACTCCGACCACCAGAGCAAAGTCTTGCTCCTGAGGCCCTCGGGGTTTCATGGGAGAGGCAATGAACTTCTGGAGGAGGAGGAGGAAAGTCAGGACCAGCCCAAACAACTTACAAGAAAGGGTAGGACTGGGGGCCAATGTCACTGGGTCAACAAGCCCCGGGCAGGGCCCCGTCCTGCCCTCAGGGCACACAGAGCACCCTGCCCCCTCTGAAGGTTTGCCAGAAGGGGTTCTAGCCCCCCAGGCACCCTTGGTTGGACTGAGGTCTCCTCCCTGGCCTGGCCCCAGGGCCCTCCCGTGGCCACTCTCCTACACACATACACATGCGGTGTCACAAGGTGACATGCAAGCCAAGGGTCGAGTGATGTGGCTGCGTCCCAGGAGCACCCCATGCATCAGCTGCGTTAGCAAACCTTTCCGAGCCATAAACCCCGAGGGGATTTCCAGAACTCGTCTCAGGAAAGCCAGTCTGTCACAGACCCAACCTCCCAGCCTGGTGAATGACATCTAGCATCTGTCTACTAATGGAGAGCCTCTATGTTTGACCTGCTCTTACCGCTACTGACTCAAACGCAAGTCCACTGATAAAACCTGTAGTAGCAGCTGCCCTGGGTGAGCCCCTGGGCACGCACAGCGGGCAGCGGGCAGTGGAGGGTGGCCCTCAGGAGCCCATCCAAGGCAGAGGCACAGCCACACGGACACACTGAGGCTACTCTGTAGGGAGCTGCTGGCTTCGCGTTTGCATATCCATTGTCTAAGAAAGGCAGCAGAGTGGGAGAAAGTGCAGGACTTTGCAGCCAGCCAGCCCTGGGTTCTGATCCCAGTTTTGCCAATGCGGAACCAGTCTCCTGTTTCAACATGGGTCACGTGGGTTCAGGAGGCTTGCTTTTGGCACTTTACAGCTTGGAGGGAATGGGGTGAACTTTCTCACAATTAAGGCCTTCAGATACAGGCTGACAATGGCAAGAAGTGCCTGCCTTTCCTGCCGAGGGGCAGGCTTAGAGGCTCCTACACCTGCTGCGCTTCCCAGGAGGCCGCGCTGTCTGGCCAAGCTGTGAGTGGATTAATGAAGAAGGCTATGCCTCGAGCAGGGTTTTAATTTGGATTAAAAATGATCGCCAGGCCCTAACCTCCATGAGGGTTGCGTACACACCCCACGTGCAAGGAGGCAAAGAATAGACGGTTTATGTAGCCAGGTGAAAATACCAGTGAAATTGTAGCTAAATACTCAGCTGCTGTGTTTATACTAATTTTTACGGTTTTGGCAGACTTCTGGTCACTGTAGATTTGAGTGGTCCATATTTAACCCAATTTTGCTATCAGCCTGATGATTTTTATTAGGCAACTTGGAAGCAGCCAAGGACTTTAGGGCCACAGACACGCTGTCAAAGCAGAAATGCAGAGGTGCGCACGTCTGTGTGTGCCAGCGCCGGGCGTACAGCAGGTGCTTTATTGTGAGTGGGCGCTTTTGTCAGGAGTCATCTCTCTCTGCACCTGGGGCTGCAGCTGGGACCTGGTGCTGGAAGGGCTCGGACCAGCTGAGGCTGCTGTCATGTGCCGCACAAACAGGGGTGTCAGAGCGTCCAGGCGTGGCAGACCGGGGGGGCACTGGGTGACCGGCTCCTGCCTCCTGGGGTGCTGCTGCCCCCGGCCCATCAGCCACCACCCCTGCTATGAAAGCATAATGAGGTTTCTCTTTAACCAGTGCTTCTCAAAATGGGTGTCCCACGGCACCTGGCCACTCCTGCAAGTGCACATTCTTGGGCCAAGCTGCTGGATCAGAAATCCCGGGTATGGTGCCCAGCCGTCTGACTTTTCACAAGGCCTTGCAGAGGGGGAGTTCCGACGCACTCTGAAGTATGAGAACCACCGACCCAAACATATGGTGAATAAACAGTTTTGTGAGGACCCGCCCAAAGTTGGAGACATCACTCATTCCTAATTTATTCAGTCTTCTAATCAAACGTTGGTTCGACAAGGATTGAATACTTTCATCAAGAATTCAGATACTAGGGACTTCCGGCCAAGATGGAGGCGTAGGTGGACACACTGAGCCTCCTCGCACAAACAAAATTAAGGACAACAAAGATTTAGAAACAAGAAAACCACCAGAACTGATAGAAAATTGAACTGTACAGAAGTCCAACAACCATTCATCCAGATCGGTAAGAGGGGTGGAGTCCTGGCAGGAAAAAGTGGAGGTGCGGACCTGGGCACGCAGGCAGCTGCCACTGGCAGATCCCAGGTGCACAGGCAGCGGCTAGCAGACCCCAGGCACGGGGTGGCAACAGGCTGACCCAGTGAGGCTGTGCAGGGTGGCTAGCTGACCAGGTGGTCCCACATTCGCGCACAGATAATCCAGGTGAAGGGGAAGCCGCAGAAGGGACTGAAATCTGAGAGCAGAGCAAGTGCCATTGTTCTCTCTCGGACCCCCACCCCCACATACAGCATCACAACCCACCAACTGGGCTGCCCTGCCCTAGGGAACACCTAAGGCTCTGCCCCTCACTACCTAACAGCCGTGACCAGACCAAAACAAACAAACAAACCCATAAATGGCTCAAACAGGAGAACAGATCAAAGCCCCAGAGCCAATTCATCTAAGCAACCAAGAGATAGCCAACCTATCAGATGCACAGTTCAAAGAACTGGTGATCAGGATGCCCACAGAATTGGTTGACTTTGCTCACAAATTAGATGAACAAATGAAGGCTACAATAAGTGAAATGAAGGAAAATGCACAGGGAACCAATAGAGATGGGAGGAAAACTGGAACTCAAATCAATGGAGTGGACCAGAAGGAAGAAATAAACAACCAAACAGAAAAGAGTGAAGAAACAAGAATTCAAAACAATGAGGAGAGGCTTAGGAACCTCCAGGACATCTTTAAACATCCCAACATCCAAATTATAGGGATACCAGAAGGGGAAGAGGAAGAGCAACAAGTGGAAAAGTTATCTGAACAAATAATAAAGGAGAACTTCCCCAATCTGGCAAAGGAAGTAGACTACCAGGAAGTCCAGGAAGCTCAGAGAGTCCCAAAGAAGTTGGACCCAAGGAGGAACACACCAAGGCACATCATAAATACAGTAGCCAAGATTAAAATGAAGGAGAGAATTCTAGAAGCAGCAAGGGATAAGGGCACAGTCACCTACAAAGGAATTCCCATGAGACTGTCAGCTGATTTCTCAAAAGAGACCTTGCAGGCAAGAAGGGGCTAGAAAGAAGTATTCCAAGTCATGAAAGTCAAGGACCTACATCCAAGATTGCTCTATCCAGCAAAGCTTTCATTTAGAATGGAAGGGAAGATAAAGTGCTTCTCAGATAAGGTCAAGTTAAAGGAGTTCATCATCACTAAGCCCTTATTATATGAAATGTTAAAGGGACTTATCTAAGAAAAAGAAGATAAAAAATAGGACAGTAAAAAGATAGCAAACTCATAGATATTAATAACCACACTAAAACAAAAGCAAACTAAGCAAGCAAGTAGAACAGGAACAGAAACACAGAAATGGAGATCACATGGAGGGTTACCAACAGGGGAGTGGGAGGAGGAGAGAGGGGGGAAGGTACAGAGAATAAGTAGCATAGACGATGGGGAGAAAATAGACAGGGGGAGGGCAAGAATAGTGTGGGAAAAGTAGAAGCTAAAGAACTTATGACACATGGACATGAACTAAAGGGGGGAATGTAGGTGGGAGGGGGTGTGCAGGGTGGAGGGGAATGATGGGGGAGAAATGGGACAACTATAATAGCATAATCAATCAAATATATTTTAAAAAAGAATTTAGATACTGTACCAGGTCCTGGGAGTGAAGACACCCTCCCCACCGACCCTGATACCTTAGACGGGGGGAAAGCAACAGCAAAGACCTCACACTCAGCAACCAGACTGCCCGGTCTGAGTCTCGGCAGCACACCCACCAGCCAAGCGGCCCGAGGTGAGCTTCTTCACCGCCCCGTGCTCTGGGGCAACCGCGGCTTTGGTCTCACCGACTTGCAGCGAGGATTCAACGGGGATGCGATTTGATGCCCAGCCGAGAACGCAGTTAAAGGTGATACGCATTCAAGGACAGCCACAGAGGTCACGTTGAGTGAATGTGATTCCAGAATAAAACATGATGCACATTTTAAGACTGGGGAGACCTTTGTGATGGCACATGGTGGAAGGTGGGGTCCTGATACAGGAAATCTGAAGAGAACTAGATACAACCCCCGCCCCCCACCCCATTCCCATCAGAAGCTGCTCCCTAGGGCAGCCTGAGAACTGGCTGCGGGGCTTAAGGCGTGGACAGGTGAGCAAGGACTGTCCCCGCCGTGACAGCACCCCGGGCACCCACTGAGCAAACCAGATCCTGCGATGCAGCGAGAACCCGGGACATGGAGCAGTGGGGCCTCCATGGAGCAGAGCCACATGGCAGACCAGATGGACGGGCTGGCCTCCCCCCATGGGCCAGGCCCAGCAGGCATCGCCATGTGGTGCCTGAGCCCCATGAGATGTAGGGGTGACCCTGCCACAACGTGTTCAGAGGGACAGCAGGGCTTGGTGCCGAGGGTGGGGCCACAGTGGAGGAGACCAGTGCCAGCGTCACCTCTTTTGAGGAGCCTGCTTCCTCCTGACGCGTGGACAGCCAGCTGCCAGCCCGTGAGGCTCCTCCAGGCCAGGGAGGGTCTGCCTGTCCCTCAGTGCCTGGCCTGCCGAGGCTCACAGGCCGTCCCCTGTTACTGTGCACATTCAGGAACGGGGAACGCACCCAGAGAAGCTTCCTGTGGCATCTGAAGACCAGTATTCAGCCAAAGGAAACCAACTGTCCTGTGTCACCGGGAGGGCAGAGCGGACAGGCTGGGGGAAGTCCCCAGGTGGCAGGTCAGCACTCAGGACAGGGGACATTTCTCTGAATGGAGCTTTGCAGCCCATCTCCTGCCCGCAGATGCTCCTGGGGGCTGAGCACACAGGCTTCCGGGAAACTGCAGCAGAGAGGCAGGCTGGGCCAAGGCCCTGTCCGGCTCTGGCCTGTGACTGATGGAGTCCTCAGGCATCTGCCCCGTCTGCCTAGCAGAGGCAGTTCTGAGGCCTGGCGACTCTCGCCATGCGTTTCCACAGCCCGCAAACACGCAGTGACTGCTGGGGACACTGAGAGACGTAATCAGCACATCACTTAGTGAGTGAATTAGGAGCGATTCACTCACGATTCATTCCCTGGCTCTCCTGTCAAGTTTGAACATAAGACAGAGGACTCTCATCAGGAAGAACCCGGCACATTTCACCTGGGGCCCGAAAGCAGGCTAAACACTTGACTTTGAAAAAGGATAACAAAAGGCAGAGGTGACAGTGCATGCCTGCAGACTGCTAGTGCCCAGCTCCGGGCCGAGGATGGGGACCAGGCTTGGGGGAAGAGATTGACCCAGGAGACCATCAGAGGGTACTGAGCAGCCAGCTACGACTACAGCCAGGACCCTCACCAGGGGCTGCTGTTCCCCGCACAGGCCACAAGGGGGTCAGGCCCAGGCTCTGACCCTGAGGGAGCCATCTAGTAGGGGACAGACACTTGTCAGTGACTGCTGGAATCTGCAACAAAAACTTAGGTTGGAGAAGGTGAAGGGCAGGTCCTGAACCCAGGCTGGGGGGTCGGACATGCTCCCAGGAGGAGCAGAAGCATGGCCTGAAGCCTGGAGAAGGAACAGAGAAACAAGGAGGTGAGGAGCAGGCATTCCTCACTCCAGGCCTGGTTGCACCTGTGAGCTCAGCGCTGCAGCTGCGCTCAAAGGAGAGTGGGCGGCGGTGAGCATTGGGGACTCAGTGGACAAGGACTCTCCTGAGCCTTAAAGGTGGGACAGGATTAGTTCTGGGAGACGAAACTTGACTTGCATGGGCAGTGAACCTGGCCACACAGTGGGGAGGAGACCCTCCTACGTGCTGCCCACTTGGAAGCCAAACCACGCCCTGCAGCTTCAAGGCAGGCCGTGGCTGAGGCCCCACGCCTGACTCCAGCCCCAACCAGACAGACGGAAGCCTGAAATCCTGCCTCATCACAACCGGTGAGAAATACACAGAAAAGAGGGAAGGAAAAATAATGGAGCCTAGAGCCTAGAGATTTGAGATTTATTTCTTTATCTAAATTCATAGCTTAGAGATTTATTTCTTAACTTCACAGCAACCACATAAAATGACTAAGGAAGAGTCCCCTGCTTATCCTGGATTTCAGGAAATAGAAAACCGTCTTGGACTCCGATCTTTGCTGCCCATCGATCCAGTTTCCCGGGAACAGACAGCGCGCCTGGTACCAAGCATTCTGGTTTGTAGCAGGGGTGGTCGTCGGCCCAGTGGCTCCACACCTCATCCGCTCTGGGAAGCCTTCCTGACTGCTCAGCCCTTTCTTCCTGCAGGGCTAACCATGAGGTCGGCGCCCACCAGTTCACTGCGCACAGGAGTTGGGGGTGGGAACTCGCTATGCACTGTCTCTGAGAGCAAGACGGAATTTACCTTCCTTCTCCCACGGGCAGGTAGCTGTGGACAGCGGGGAGGGGAAGGTCAGAGGGCATGCACGAGGCTCAAGGGAAAGAGGCTGGAACTGGAGCCAGAGAGGTCTGGGTTCAAGGTCTGGTTCCCCCAGTTCACGAGCTACATCCCTCAGGACGTCAGACCTCTTGGGGCCTCTGTTTCTTTCTGGTAACATCGAAACTCTCGTCAGAAGGTAAAGCTTTGTCCTACAGCAAGAAGAGTCTCAAAATCTAGAACGTTCCCAGGATTACAGAGCACAAGGGGAGTCTTCCAAAGAGTTACAGTCGCACACACTGGGGGCACTGAACAGGCTGTAGGGCGGTGAGCCGGGGTTCACCGAACAGGCTTTCAGCCAGCACGCACCCACGCTGAAGATGGGCCAGCACCGTGCTGCCTGCATCGCTTCGGAGGGACCGCCGGCTTCAGAGCACAGGGCTGACCGCAGTCCCCCTCGGAGAGTCTGAATGAAGAGACACGGAAAGGGAGTGAGTGTGTCGCTGGGCCACAAGGATCACGTCCCAGAGCGAAGACCCGGAGGCGGGCCCACCAGCTCCTCTGGGGCCACCCGTCCTGGCTCCTGCGGGGTGGCCCTCTCCTGATGCACACCGGAGCGGCCTGTGCTCCCTCCGCCCGCCCTAACTTGGGACCCCGGGAGTTACGTTTCAGCAAGAAGAGCACTTCCCCCCAAGCAGGGGCCCACTTGGCAAGCACTGGAGGAGCAGCCGAGAGTGGAGTGGCTGCTGCCTTCACGTCCAGCTTCTCCAGCGAGAACAGGGTTTACGGAAGTGAAGGCGGACAGAGAGCCACAGTGAGACGGAGAGAGAACACGAGACACGGCTGGGGAAAGGGAATTTCCAGGTTCACACACGCTACACACCGAGATGCTGGAGGAAGTCGTCAGGGTTTGCAGAGCCACTTCACGGAAGAAGACGCTTTCCAAAAGGGAGGGCAGGCAAACACCCAGCATCTCCAGCCACTGAGCCGAGGGCAGTTCCTGGCGGGAATCTATCAGTGGAGATTAGCCAGATGGTGTGTGAGTTCGGTCAGCGATGCTGAGGCTGCCCACCTCACATCGGAAATGTGCCCGGCGCGGCGCGGGGTGGCTGTTCACAGCGCAGAGCTGTCCCTTTTGAAGGCTGTTTACGGGGGAGCAGACGCCCTTCGTGTTGTTCCCGCAGGTCCCACGGGGCCAGATGTTGCCTCAACTTTCAATCAGAGCTGTTCAACAATGCAACAAGATTCTTTGTGAGTGAGTTCCCCATCACTAGACGTATTCAACAAACATCTGCATTAGCATCTACCATCACTGCCCTAGAGGTGGGCATTGTGTTGGGAATAGAGTGAGAAGACTCAGACTCACAGACTTACGTGGACAATTACTGCTTGTGTGAATTTGGGAACTTCACTTACCCCCTCTAACTCTTGGCTTCCTTCTAGATGAGATGAGAATAATTCTTTATAGATTGTACGACATTACAGGGAAGTTGCAAGATATAAATTAAGTGAAATAACATAGAAGTATTTTATAAACTAAAAATTGCTGCACTAATGTGTCATCATTAAGATTTCAGGAGCTTGGAAATAAGGGACTCTTGATGCTACTGCATTTCGTATGGATTGCAGGTCAAGGCGGGCACAGAGCAGCCTGGACGGAAGTCAAGTGCGGTGAGGCGTAGCACACCCGAGCTGGCGTGCAGCGCGCGGATTATCACTCAGACACCTCGTTCACTCGTAATGATTATTTCACAGCATCAGGGCCGGGCTCGGGGATCAGCTTGCAAGTTGGCATATTTTTATTTTGGTTTATTCCAAGTTTGAGGAATGATACATTGGGTCATCTCGACGTCCAGAGACATGGTTGAAATTCCCCACCTCATTAAAAAGTTGACAGATGGAAATGAGGTTCCTGACACTGTATTCCCAGCTCACTGCTGGGCCTGGAGCAAGGTCGCTGGGCTGTGCAAGGGCCTCCGCAGGGAGAAGGATGCCGCAGCTGGACAGGGCTGCTCGCCTCTTTCTCCCTCGCTGGGGCTGCGGTGACCTGGTGGGTGGGGGTCCGTGCCTCAGCGGTGACTGCTAGCACCTGCCGCAGCATTCCACAGGGAGCTCCAGCTGCGAAAGATCATTTCTGGTGTCGAGGGCATGAATTCACTTCATTCTAATTCACTGGGCCCCATCCACCTTCTCATGTGATTCTCTGGAGCAAACATTTGCTGAGAAACTGCGCTACGCAGCAAAACTTCTGTCTCTCCTGTGAGTAAGACCTGGGTCCAGCCTTGCCCAACGGGGGATCCTACTGCCCTCCGAGCCACGGCGTCACCAAGCTGACCTTGCATTCATGACTGTTGGTTCCCTCGGGTTCCAGCACACCCCTCACAGATGCCATACGGGCATCAGACTTGGAACTGCAGGTGAATCCCCGAGACCAGTCCACCGGTGAGGGGACTGGGACACCTACGCAGAGGCTCTCTGTCCACTGGAAGGACAGTGAACTGAGCGATTCCTAGGGACAGCTGCTGTGCACTACAAGATTACAAATTTGCTGCTGAAAAGCAATTACTCTTCTAAAATATTACAACACTACGCAGCCAAAAAGCACCAACCTTTGGGCTCAGTCGCCTAAGTCCCCAGCTGCCCTTGAGCAGCACTTGGTCTCGCTGAGACTCCATTTCCCCTCTATAAATAAGGACGGAAATCTTACCTCCCAGAATGAACTTAAGTTCTAGAGAAAAACATGTGCATCAAGTGCCTAAAAGCTTGACTGGCCCATTGTAAGGACCTAATCATTATGTTTGTTAGTTCCATCCCTCTACCTCTTCGACAAGAGCTTCTGTGTTTCTCCAAGAAAAGAGGTATCATTGATCAGCAAGCCTGGCAGACCATGGGGGCGGGGACAGGAGAGCTCCACAGACTTACGTGACAGAGGTCCTGGGTCCCCACTAACCCACCCCGGTGAGACGTGTCTGCGACCACCACCCTTACAGCTGAGGCCGCCTCCCTCCCCACACCCCAGCTGATGTCCCCAGGAGCTGGTGTTGGCCCCTCTGGACAGCCCTTTCCTGCACCTGGGGGCAGACGGTGCCCTGAGGGCCCCAGCAAGTGGAGCCACCCACTCCCACGCGAGGCTGCGTTCCAGACGCTGCATTTTATGGCACAACATTCACCAGGCTCTGCATTTCTAGACATAGTAAATCTCTCTTCTTCTTCCTGCAGAAGCTATTGCCACACATGCATAAAACTGACTGCGGAAAAAGTTTCAGTGGGTTTCCCCGTTCCCTTTCCACCGCGTAAGCATCCCTGCAGATCCCAGCCCCGCTGCCCAGATGGTCTATGAGTTGAAATCAACAACTCATCACCAGGCGTTTCCTGGTGCCAAGACACACAGAAGGTTTATGTTTCACGACGGAAAGGTAAGTATCTCAAACAAGGCAGAACTAAGGGTAATAAAAGCGCCTTCTATTTCATACTCTTTCACGGTGGTGGTTTTATTCGGACTCTCACTAGACGCTTGACAAGCATAAAAAGCAACCACTTCCTGCCCCACAAATATGTTGCCTTCCTAGTTCTTTTTGTTTCCTGAACTGAGCCGGCCGAGGTGGGAGGAGGCAGTTCTCCGTGGAAGGGCAGCGATGCTGGGAAAGATGTCACCGTGGGCGCCAAGACCAGAATGGCCGTTGCGTGGGGCCCGGGCTCCCCTATCCATGGCCTTCCAGCAGAGGCAGGTGAGGGATGGAACCCCGCCAACAGGGCAGGGGTCACAGGTCACCAGCCACAGGGTGCAGGGCTGGTTTTTCAGAAGTCTGTTTCTGCTTCCTGCGGTGTATGGGAAGCTAATCTGGCCTGTGCAGTTCAAGTTCATGGACCGCTACGGCCATCTTTCTAGGCATGTGTTACATACTGGACTCAAACACTTATGCATCCAGGCACTTACGTCACCTCCAAAAAGGTTCATATGCAGCGTCCCTTGACCTGCCCGCATTGCTGGGAACCCAGAGAAAGCCATGCGCATCCTCCTCCTCTCTCTTACACAACCCGCCCCCCATATACCCTGTACACTGTGCATGTAAACCCAGAGATTTCTTAGACGCCCTTCTGAAGTCCATCCATGCAACCCAAGGGGCCATCAGATCTCCAAGTTAAGAACTTCGCACTGGCTTGCGCCCGTCCTGGGAAACAAGCCCCAGGCCATCTTGCCTCCTGAGTGTGAGCTGTCTGAGGGCAGAGTCGCCTCACGTTCAGACCCTTATTTCCCACAGCCATGACCCAGGACCCAGGTCATGAGAGACCGATTTCAAGTCCAAACGGGCATGGGCCCAGGGCCCTCCAGGACGCTTGGCTCAACCTGTTGACTGAAGGAGATTCCAGCCCCTGGGTGGGGGGAGAACGAAAACAAGCCTTGACGGAAGCCCCCTCCCGACCCTCTAAACCAGGCAGGTGGCCCCACACAGATCTGGGCACGGCGCCCCCGGGCTCCCGGCACCTGTTCTGAGCATCTTCACAGCGTGACCCCTCACCTGCCTCTGCTTCCTCGTCCACTGCCCCGCAACCACCCAGCTCTCCCCTCCCAATGGTCTTCTGACACCAACCAGGCACCCAAGTTTAACTGGCCACGAAGCACAGGTGCCCTTTTTTCCATCAGAAGAAAAGGATCTAAACATGTCCTAGAAAGCTGCATCCGTCCTGTTTCTGACTCTGCAGACAGGAGAGGGTCTGCCGGCATCACTGGGATAGGCCAAGGTGCAGTCGGGAGGGCCTGCGGCGTTGGGGCGGGCGGGACGGAGGAATGGAGTGGAAAGAAGACGGGGCCAGATGGAAAGTTTCCAGGTCCCATTCCCACCTCTGCCCCTCACATGGGTGGCCCTGGGCATGTCACTGAACCCGCCCTAACCTCTGTTTCGTCATCTGAAAATGAGGATGACAGTATTCACTCCACCACTGCTTTGGGGACCCAAGGCTGGGAGTGCGCCGTGTGCCCTGTGAGGGGTGCCGTGAGGGAAGAACACAAATCACCCGACTGCTGGTGCACGGCAGCCACCCAGCCACCAGGGAGCGGGGACCGTGCCTGAGGGAGTCCTGGAGACTGTCAGGACCTTGCCCTGCAAGGTCACCCGGTAAGCTGAGAGCCTGAGCAACACAGCACTGATCCCGCTGACCTCGATCCCTTGGGACAGAGGCGCTCCAGGCGTCCTCCGGGCCAGCAGCCCTTAACTTGGGCAGCAATCACCCTTGGCGGGCAAACTCTCCGCCCCCCACTAGCCTGCGCAGCACTGTGCTGAGCAGGCAGTGAGGAGCTGATAAGCCCAGGCACAGAGGAGCAGGGCTGCGATCCCGTTGCTATGGCAACTCGGGCAGGTGTTCCTGGAAGGAACGACAAGGCCACAGGGCTGGGGATGCTTTTCTCTCCTTTTCAGGAGAGAGTGAGAGTGAGAAAGGTCACAGTGTGAGAGGGGCAGCCCTGGGCCAGCAGCAGGTACAGCAAATGGCAGAGCTGGGACCAGGTGCCCAATCCGCGCCTCCCTCTACGCCAGGTGCACACAGCAGACTGGGGAATTGTGTCTGCTGCACTCACCGCCCAACTCGGAGTCAGGGCTGTCAGGTGCCTGTTCCCTGTCACTCTCTAAAGGAGATCTGAGTTAGGGCCTTGCCAGGCCCCCGCCCCCACTCCCTCCTGCTCTGCTGGTGCGGCACTGACCCTAGGACAGCAGGGTTGGTCCCCAGTACCCACCAACTTCGGGGTGGATGGGGAGGCGCCCCTTCCTCTTCTGTGGCCCAGCCATGAAAACTGAGCCCACGCGGGTGCCCCGTGCTGCAGTACTCAGCCAGGCGACGGGGTGACCCACGCAGCATGAAAATTCCAACGTGTCCCTCGGAGGAGGGTCACGCACCAGGCTAGCTCACCTGCAGGGCCCCGCCAGGACCGTCTGAATCACATACCCCACAGCTTCCTTCACCACCGGGCACTGTTGGGGGTGATGGCTTCTGAATCCACTTCCTGTGCTTTGAGCCCCTTCCAGATCTCTGACCGCCACGGGTAGGGGGTGGGGGGAAACTCAGACACCAGTAGCTGAACACCAGCATCAAATCCGAGTTGTGCCCTGTCTGGTATGGCTCAGTTGGTTGGAGAACCGTCCCATAGGTGGAGAGACCGCGGGTTCAACTCCCAGTCAGGGCAGTGCCTAGGCTGTGGGTTCAGTCCCCAGATCAGGGTGCGTACAACGAGCAACTGATTGATGTTTCTTTCCCCTTCTCCGTCTCCCTCTCTTCCCCCCTCTCTAAAATCAATAAGCATGTCCTCGGGTGAGGATAAAAAAAAATCCGAGTTTTTCAGTTTACAACTAACAGTCCGACACACGTCATCCGAGGCCCGGAGCTGTGAGCGGGTACCGCAGCTCTCCACTTTGCAGCGTGAGGCTCAAGTCTAAGGACCCTGGACTCCTCAGGACAACAGAAAACCCAGCCATGCATCTGTCCCCCCACCCCCGCCCCGCCGCCTGTGGAGACAGCCCAACGCAGGGGTGCTCCAGCCAGAGCCCACTTCTCTTCCTCTCACGCCCAGGAACACCCAGCAGCCTGTTTTCCTATTTTCTCATTTTCTAAGCCATCTTCAGTTTATAATGAGTTCGGAGTTATTAGGAAGAGATAGTGAATCCCCAGCAGTTGGAGCTAAACGAGAATGGGAAGCCTCGGCGTTTATAGTTAACTGGAGAAACACGCAGCCTCTCTCCAAAGACGCGGGCAAAGCTGCATTTGAACGCTCTCCTGATACATTAATCATAATGAGTTTTCTTTCCAAAAAGATAAGACCCAGTTTTCAAGGTGAGGGGGAACTTCACATAACACCGGGCTGCTGCTAAGCACACACCAGGAGCGGCCTCAGCTGCAGACCTAAATTTAGCAGCGGGTCACACTGGGCTTTTCATCGCTGCCTTCCTTTCCCAGTGGCTCCTGCTCACCCTCCCATGCGAGGCCCCGGAAAGACAGCTGGCACGGACCGGTCACTCCCCACCAAGAGCTCCAGCCTCCTGCTTTCTCACCGGCTTTTCCAGAACAGGACTGGCATGGACAAAGGTGCCAGGTGCAGGTCCCTTCACTGGCTTCGGAATGTAAGGCAAGTGGACAGAGGCGTGGCCAGCAGGTGATGAGCATTAATGACCTAAATCTGGCTCCCCCGACCGGCTGTGAGAGCCCCACCTCCAGGAACTCTGATTCAACGCATCAGGGTTGGGGTGGGGGACTGGGCATCAGTATTAATTCTCCTTGGGTGGTTACAACGTGCAGCCGTGACAGGCAACCACTGGCCCCTATGACCTCCAAGGACAGAGGGTACTGGCACGTTAGAAGTCCTTGGTGTGAGACCTCGTTTTAGTGACCAGGTGATGCCGAAATAACAGCAACAGCCTGTAAAGAAAGTCAGCGGTGCTCAGACCCGCTGGCAGCTTCTGGGAGACCGGGAGCACTAGGGAAGGTCGCGCAAAGGTGCCCGGGTTTCTTGTGGCACATGGGGGAGTTGGGACCGGTCAGGGTCAGAGCCCAGGAGTGAAGCAAAGAAGGCAGGAGCCCCAGCTTGCAAGAGGTGGGGACAATTGGCAGGCAGTTTGACAGGCAAAGGACATTTCCCAGCTGCTCCCTTTTGCCATGGAATTCGGTTCATGAATGGAAGGGAGGGAGCGAGGGAAAATACAGCACAGTGTCACTCAAATGCCCTCCAGGACTCACCCAGGCTTCTCAGCAGAGGGGCCTGCGGAGCTCCGATGTCAGTGGTTACCACAGCTTGGAGGCCAAGGCCAGGTTCTGAGCCAGACTGCCTACAATTGAGCTGGGGTTCCATTGCTTACCTGCCTCGTGTCTTTGGGCAGGTTATTTATCTTCTGGGCACCTCATTTCCTTATAAGGTTATCAGGAGGACTGAATGAGTTCATGCATTTAAAGCCTGGGGTGTATATTTGGGGGAGACTTTCTGTGGCTCCTGGGACCACCGACAGAGGGAGCAACCCCTCCGCACAGCAGGGCCCCAGCAAGGCCCTGGGTAAATATCTGAAAGGCATCCTTAGCCCCACTTATGCCTGAGAAAGTGAGGGCCAGGGCAAAGCAGCAGCTTACCTGGAGATCTCCATGTTCATATCAGGTTACCTGACACCCGATGCTCACTCCCAACCGCTCACCTTTCAGTCCACTTTCCCAATGGACTCCATTAACACAATCTCAGACTTCTGCTGGCTTGATGTGTTCAATCCCCTGAAATGATGAAAACTAGCTGTAAGGTGAGAGAACACCTAAGTTACCAGTGGGCAGTGGCTTGACTAATGCCATCCAGTACCGCTGGTGGCATCCAAATCGATGGGCATTTTGGCCTCATGGTTCTGTCCGGACAGGTGTTCCCTAAGTGGGAGAACTATGCTGACCCCTTTCCTTGGAAGCATTTTAAAGACTTGTGCAAACTATTCCCAAATCCCAGGGGCTGCTGAAGGCTCGGGCAAGGAGCTCGGTCCTGGGAAAGGCACCTGGTCAGAAGGCAGGGGAGCGAGCTCCTGGGTCAGCAAGCTCCTGGGTCAGCAAGTCTTCTCTGAAGAGGACGAACACTTTTCCATTTGGCAGACGACTCTCGCTGCACCCGCAGGGGTGGACCTGAGGGGAAGCCAGGCAGGGCGATGACGATGACAGACTGCGAGGTGACCCAACAGGTATGTGTGGCACTGGTGACGGTGTGGGGGGGAATGTGGAGACTGTCTGGCTGCCCCAGCACGTGCAAGACCACGGTGGGCTGTTCCATACTGTGTGGTCGCCGGCTCCGACGCACAGTATGGAAACTGACCCGAGGCAGCCTTTTCAAACTGCTTGAATTTAATAAAAATCATCCGTTATGACAAAGAATGGTCCTATATGACATCACCTCCTCTATCTAAACTAAGCCTTCCTATTAATCCATGGCCGCCCTTTCTCCCCCGCTCCCAAGATTTCTCTGGGGTCGCGGTGAAGACCAGTGAGCGTCCGCAGCACCCTCTGATGGTCACTTAGCTGCGGAGTCTGCTCCCTTCCCCTGCCGCTGCCTAGGCTGATGCTGCGGTTTCGGTGCGATGGGAGCCTCCCGGAGAGCTGAGTCCAGAAACCGCAGCCAGAGCCCCTGCTTCCGAGCGCAGGTCTTGCAGTCAGGCACCAGGGTCCCACCCTGGACACCCTTCCATGCTGGTTTCCTAAGGGCGTTTGCCACTCCCACCCTCACCGTGACTGGCCATATGTAAGTTAGGGAACCCCAGCATGCCTACGCCACCTATGACGAGTGGGCACGCTGGCTGTCGGCCCGCGCAGCTGGGTGCAGAGGCTCCGCAGACGTGCCAGTGTGTCAGCCTTCCTATGGTGACGCTGGCAGGCTTGGAGACCCCTGGCTGGGTGGGCCACCCTTGGGTGCTGGTGCTGGTGCTGTCTGGCTGCGGCCTTCAGACCACAACTCAGGAATTGTCACCCCAGTGGGGGGAAGGAGGCGGGACAGTTCCTGGGTCCCCACTATGTGTGACAGAGCCTCAGACACACAGCATCACATAATACTCAACAGCCTCAGGAGCTTAACAGTATGACTCTCACTGACACAGGCTGAGTTAGGTCAGAGAGGTGGAGCACTTTGCCTGAAGTCACGTAACCAAGCTGAGACTTGAACCCAGGTCCGTCCTTCTTCCATGCACGGCAGCCCCAACCACAAACCATCCCACCCACGCGCTCCCTTTCTCACGCAGTCCTGCCCACACCTGAGGAACCGTGTGAAGTCTTAGGTGCTTTAATTGCATTCTGTTCAGAAAAGGCAGTTTGGAAAACAGGAGAAAGGGCTGACTCTTTCTTAGTCAATAACAGAGTACGTACAAACGGCAG
This sequence comes from Anoura caudifer, assembly GCA_004027475.1. Classification (NCBI taxonomy): domain Eukaryota; kingdom Metazoa; phylum Chordata; class Mammalia; order Chiroptera; family Phyllostomidae; genus Anoura; species Anoura caudifer. Next base: position 24,429 of record PVKU01004391.1, read on the forward strand.
CTCGCTCATCATCAATGTGCATCTTTATTTCAATTCGCTAGGACCACCGAGAACAACCAACAGGTACAGGTGTGGCCTCTGGAAACAGCACTCTGCTCTGGAAGCTCCTGTCCACCAGGGCGTGGGACACTGGACACCGAGAGGGCCCGGGCTGGCTGGCACGTTCACACCCAGTGCTGGCTCGCCTTGAGGGCTGTGCTGAACGTCCTCAGGGCCCGGTGAGTCCCCCTCACAGCCAGGAGGAGCGACCCAGCTTCGGCTTCATGGCCGGCCTCCCGCAGGTGCCTGGCCAGCTCCTCCGCGTCCCAGCGCCCTTGCTGAGGGCTGGCCAACAGGTGCTCAATGGCGTGCGGGTAGAAGGGAGTGGAGATACACTTCACCAACAGCTTGGCATCCAGGAGCAGGGAAAGAAGTTCTTGGTCACAGTTTGAGTCATTCACCTTCAAGAAATAAGACAGGCAAGACGTGAGCTGGAGCTGCTTCCTTCTCACCAGGAGACTCACCCCACTCTGCTGGTTGGCTAGGCACCACCCTTTTGCTCTGTCCTCATAAACATCTCTCCCTGGGTGAACAGCGTCGGCTCCAAAAAGCACGTGTAGGTCTCCTATGAACCGGAGACACAGGCTCATTCCCAGAGCCCCTGCAATCACGGCAACTGCTCCTGCAAACCGAGTGCCAGGAGCCGGGCCTAACACCCTGCGTGCCTTTCCGCACGGAGTCCTCCGGTCTCAGCTCCGCCACCCGTCGGTTTCACAGACCGGGACCCAGACGGGCAAGCCCCCGCCGAGCGCCGTGGCCAGGTCAGTAAGTCAAGGAACATCTTGGAACAAGACCACCTTTCTCCGCCTCCAGGGAGACCTACATCCCTCAACCCCTGACACAGACAGATGACGTCAGGCGGTGTTTAAAACTTGTTCTTACTTAAGGCTCTAAGAAAGCTTAGCACCAGACTTACCTTTTCAAAATGTTTCACAGGTTCTTTCGGCTTGTGTGTTCTCTGTGCTGTCCCCTTGGTCCTATCTTCTTAGTCTATGAATGGTTGTCCACGGCTTTGACACTTAGCTACCATTTTTCTATTTTCTAGTGCTGTCCATATTATTGGAAGAAACCAAGTCAACACTAACGCACATCAAAAGTCACCATTACATTGTAGTGTCACAAAACAGCCTGTGACAGGGCATGTTTAATAATTTTGGTTGCAGGAACCTCGGAAACTATGTGGCATTTCGAAGCCCGCTCCTGACTGCCAGGCCCGGCTGCATCAGGCCACGCGCGGTGAGCCCTCCCCACTTGCTCCGTAATGAGGAGGGAAGGCTGCTGACATGGGGCGGTCACTGCGTCTACCAGACGCAGGAATGAAACCAAAAGTAGTTCTGAGAGTAAGAGTCACTGCCACTGAGACAGCACCTGTCTTTCCTGTAACCTAGAGATCCTTCGAAACCCAACGTACATGTCAGCTCCAGTGACGTCTTCTTGGTGACATTTTCTTTAAATCTCCTGGCCAAGCGGATCCCTCCTTCCTCTATACTCCAAGACACCGTACATAGGTGCCTCTTCATGCTGTATTCTAGAACGCTGTGTGCCTGTCTCCCTGCCAGCCAGGGAGCTTCCCCGGGCACCGAGGTTCTATCACCCTTCTATTTCAGCATCCAGTTTACTCCCTCCCCTTTGCTACAAGGCTGAACGAACGACAGGACTGAACTCGGTCACAGGCCTGTAAACTGCAGTCCTCGGTAGGGACCTGGCCTCTGCAGAGAATGTGAACAGTGGGCCGGGATCCGAACAGTCTCCGCTGACCCAGGTGCCTTCTCTTCGCCTGTCATTCATCAGCACCTGCGCGCACAGCGCACCCACCTGACTCAGGAAGACACGCAGGTGAACACAATTGGGCATCTTGTTTGTTTTCGTTTTGGGAGGCTAGATGGCAGCAAAAGCAACTGGTATAAAAGACTAGCTTTTACGCCAAAAGGCACGAGCTTTCAGTCTCCGCACTGGCGGGGTGGCGGGTGAGTTCTGTGTGTCTTCTTCCTCCCAGTTTCCTTCCTGACTCCTTCACTTCACAGGTAGGAGGCAAGAGTCGAGGCCCCGCAGGGCTGCCCTCACCATTACTGAGTCGGCTCCCAGCGCTCGCAAGCGTTTCCTCTCTGAGCCTAAATGCCCCACTCAGACAGCTCTAGTCTCACGTGACAGATGGCAAAACAGGTTCAGTGGGGTCAAGGTCACATGTGGAATGTCACCCAGCTGCTCCAGGGAGCTGGGAAAGCGCCCTCACCTCTCTCTGGCCTGCTTGTTTACCCTGTGTCCCCCCCAGCACGGGAGTTCCTCCAGAGCAGGGGTCTCATCTCCTTTGATCACACCTGCAGCCCCCACGCCCAGGGTCACGTGGGCCTCACACTGGGGGCTCAGCGAGGTTTGTGGGGTGAACCCGTGAATGAATGAGCAATGCCAAAGCTCATGCACTCCTTTCAGTGCACGCTTCTGCCTCCAAGCCCACGTGCTCACGGCATCAGTGTTACTGCGGGTGTGATTTTGGTTCACCCTTAAAAATCAAGAATCCCTCACCTAACCCTCCCTCCGAGAGAGCAGTGTGTGTGCCAGGATGCTGCAGGCAAATGTGTGATAAAACGCAGGGATGAAAGGCTCGGAATCCGAACACCGAGGGGTAGTACTTTCTTTGTTGCCCCAAATAAGTCTACAAGGCTGGGACCCCATTGTGACTCTTTCTCTTTACTCACTGGCCCTCCTTCGGAGGCCTGAAGGACTCCGAGAAAGGGAGCGGTTTTTCCAGGGGGAGGCGGAGCCAGGGGCTCTGCAACACCAGCAGCAGCCACCCCTCTCACCCACTTCTGCTCGTTTCTCCCCAGTGCCCTGAAAACCGGCTTCCCACTGGATGCGCCCAGCCTTTCGAATAGCTGCCCATGCCCTGGAAGAAGACATGCAGAACTCATTCCCTGCAGGCTGGGAGGCGTGGAGGGACAGGGCGGGTGTCTACCCTCCAGAAGCTCTCCGTCTGCTGTCCTGCTGGGAAAGCCGATGGCTGCAGTCATGGGAGGGAAACACTGTGTCTCCCCTCGGCCCTGGCGCACTCACAGGTCCCCTACACTCCAGCGGGGTCAGACACCGTCGGCCCCCCATGGAGCTCTGGCAGCAGCCTGCGAACGGTTGGGGGGAAATTCCCGGTTAGCTTCTCGAGAAAACGGAAGTGGCGACTTTGTAATTGCCATGCGCAAAGGAAATACACGGACAATAATTCTGTGTATATCTGGGTCAACACAGAGAATGAAAGAACACAGAATCTGAGAGGGGGCTTGGGAAGGACCCACACCAACATGTGCACTTGGAGGAGGTGCCCAGAAGTCAGGGAAGAGGTGGTGCCCACGGCCACAGGGAGACGAGACTGCGCCCCCACACCCCGACAATGGCCTCTTTGTGTAACTTAAACATTAACCCTCACTGCAGTTTTAGTGAACATTCTAATCTGTTTACAACTCTGTTTTGCTTATTTGTTCTTGTATAGAAGTTTTATATTTTTGTATTATAAGGAAAGAATTTGTATTTTACATTTTTTAATTGTTTAAAGTTTAGAAGTTGTAACTCCTCAGAGGATCTGATATAAATATATCATTTTCTGACACTGAAAACTATCTGACTTTTTAATCGATCCGGAATTACTCTGGTCTAGTCAGTGGAAAATCACACATCCCTGACACTGGCTAGATCAGTGCCTTGAGAGCCTGAAGAAGAAAATATATCCTGTCATGTTTGGACTCAGTTGGATGCTTGAAATAACTATGAGACAAGTCCAGGAGGATTCGCTAATTTAATTCCTCTGATCAAATAACTGAATTAGAGGGAGAGGCACTGTGGTCTCGTGAAAAGAAGACAGGTTTTTGGGCTGGAGACCAGTTTCCAACCCTGGTTGCTTCGCTAACCCGCTGCGTGACCTTGTTAAGGAGGCCCTCTGGCCTTCAGTCTCCGCATCTGAAATACAGACCACCAGACGGGCTGAGATAATCTGCGATTTTTAAGTGCTTAGTGCAATGTACAGAGTTCAAGTACAATACGTGGCCAAAGCTGGTACAGTCAAACAAGTCAGGAGTAAGGCGTTTCGGGATGAGAAAGAGGTGCACCTGTATCACAAAGCTTGCCACCGCCATCAGTGATTCTTCTGTGTGTCAGTGATTAATTTTTGAGAATAAATGAAACTTTGCAGATATTGGGAAAGAAATCCATTAAAGCACAAAACTCTACTGTCTTCCAAGCCATTAAATGTTATCTGCTTAATTCCTGGTTTAACAACAGGTAATGAACCTTCTCTGAATTACAATCTGTGATTTTACGGATCTATGCAAAGCTAAGAGTTAATTACAGTAATAAGCTGAAATTCCAGTAGCATAATGTATGCAGGGCCTGATTTCAATTACTTCAAGGAAGATTATTTAATATTGCTGCACTGTTTACTTTAGGGAAGGAATTTGTCTCACTGTTATATATACTATTACTAATAAAAGCTATTAAACACATCAACAATAAGGGCAGAAAAATTAAAGGGCAACTTCAGTGTATACTTGGAATGAGAAAAAAATGCCCGTGGATAACTTTTTGTATTCTGTGTTTATCTGGATGCTACCTGGACTCCATCTCTCAGCATACCATCAGCCCCACTCCTGGCCGGGGAGTTGATAGTGCACCTCATCAGAAGCCAAAATTGGGGCAAATCATCTGACTTACTAGTTAACAATGGGAAGAGGATCTTTGGAAACCCAGGCTGGACTGCCAATGTGACCATAACCCAATTTTCCACGTCAGGGTCCTGAGTTCCACACTTTGCTTAACTCCTTCACGCCCTGTGTCGACTCCCCGTGAGATAATCCCGTGGAACACGGGTGCTCTTTTCATCTCCACAGACACTCTCCCCACTCCTCCCGCACCCAGGGCCCGGCTGTGCACAAGGCGTCTGGTCACACTAAGTAACTCGGGCAAATGCCCGTGCCACCTGGAAGAACGCCAGGTTAACCTGGAGGAATGTCTGCCCTTCGCCAGGGGCAGCCGGGTACATGCCTGGAGGTTCCTTCGTCAGGAAGAGCAGCCCCAGGCCGAGGGGCACTGAGGAGGGCTACCACCACCCTGCCTGGGTATGTTCAGGTTGAAGCGATATTTTAAAATGAGTCAGTATGCTCAAAGTTCTGAGAAAAAGAGCCACTACTGAAAGAGCTGAAGAATAGCGGCTGTAAAAAGAGGTCAGCTCAGTGACAGCCGGCCTCTGTGTGCAACTGGATCGCTGCCCCCTGGCCTGGCTTGGACACCTGCGAAGGAAACCAGCTGACCTCAGGGCTAACCCCACAGGACTCTGCAGACATCGAGCGAGGCTGCTGGGGCCCAGCCCAGCCTCTGCTACCATGGAACACCAGGGCAAGAAGGAGAGGCCTGAGCCGACTCTGAGCATGGGGAAGGTGACACGGAGGGCCCTCTGCAGGGGAACAGACTCTCACTGAGGGAGACCAGTCAGCTGGAGCCCTGGGCAACGCTGAAGGGGGACACAGGGAGGGTCCATGGTTTCATATACAGATGTCATCCAAGCAGGCTTCTCGGAGAACCTTTAAGGCTCTGGTCCTTGTACGTAATGCCAGCAGGTTCCAGTAGGTCCCAGTGCCTCTGTGGCAAGATCGAAGGGCGTAAGAATCACATGTATCAAAAACCCGCAGGACTAGAACACAGAAGCAGCTGACTCTGACTGCACAGGGCAGGACCGAGACCACCGTGTCCCGGAGAAGGTGCACCTTCACTGTGCAGAGCTCTCCTCCACGAGGCCCACCACCCCAGGAGCACGGGCGCCGGGGGCGCAGGCTGGCAGCTCTGGGCGCCCAGCTGAGCTTGACCAGGGCCTCAGGAGTGCGTGGATCAGAAAGGAAGCCCTACACCAGGTAAGCTCTTCAATGCACTCTGCTCTCGTCCTTTGCAGAGCTAATATTATATGGTTCGAGATGCTTTCAGCAATTTCATTTCTCTGCAGAGATAACCTTTTTCCCCGTGTAATATATCTTGCCTAGTTACATTAAAAGAAGCAGTATGGTTGAGTACAGACTTGAAAGCTGGATCCAGGGTTTCAATTTCAGCTCCAGCTGCTCCCCAGCTGGATGACCCCTGCGTCTCAGGTTTTCTCTGTGAAACCAGAGCGCTGTCTTCTCATAGGGTTATTAAGACGATAACATGAGGATGTGTCTATTATATTTTCTGGCACAAAGAAGTTGTTTCCAGAAGATGGCAGTTATTATTGGAATCAGGAAGAAGTCCTTAATTAGGTGCTAAAGGTCTCAAAGGCTCCCTTTGAACCCCAGGAGTTATTCTGTGAACAGGCACGCCAGCCCACGGCAGCCCGGGGGGCCGGGGACAGAGGCACTGCGCAGCGCCAGAGGGAGGGGTGACGGGGAGTTGCAGCCACCACGAGTGTGGCACAGCAGGACGGGAGACTTTCAGTGCATGAAACTATTACAGACACACGTCTGCTCACTCTGATCTAACGAGTCGAGAGGCTGCACCTGGGAGAAAACATGCCGGAAATGGCAGGAATGTTCTTCCTGGCGAGGACGTGGCCCTGGAGGCGAGCGTTCGCGCTCACGGGGCTGATGGAGGGGTGGCCAGCAGCCCACACCACACAGGGCCTTAATCATTCGTCAGGACGGGAACTCTAGGAAGGACTTTCTACATACGACCCCGGGGAAAAAGGCTGTTGGCGATTCGTAAAAGCTCCTCAGCACCAGAGGTCTGTGATCTTGGAAAAGCTCGGAGGGAAAGCCAGTGCAAGCTCTGGCACAGCCCTGCCACGTCATCCTTTGGACCGTAAACACCTGCTGGGCATCAGTATCCGAAGAAGAATGGGCAAACACGGCGCGCGCTCACCAAGCAGGTGGGCGTTTCTCCACCTGGATCCTCGAGCTGCGCGCATGAGCGCCTGCCTATCTGGAGTCCCGCTGCCAGGTGTTTCCTCTGTAAGTCAACAGGAACTACCATCAGCAGCCAATGACATTAGGGGTGAACTCCAGCTGATCTAATCAAGGGAGTGAGTAGCAACATAAAAACAAAAAAGAAAGCAAATGCTTTCTATTTTCCACCACGATACCAAGCACAATCTAAAAGCAGCCAGGTAAGAACTCTGGAGAGAAGGCCCAGTGAACCTCCTGCCTGAGAACCGTGGAACAGGAGCTTCTGCTGAGACAGGGGAGCAATAAGAAAGCACAGCTGCAGAGACGGAGGAGAGACTGACGGCTGCCCCGCGGGCCGGCGGGCGGGGAGGGAGAAGGTGGCCGTGGCCGCCAAGGCAGCACGAGGGACCCTGTGACGGACTGCTCCGCACCGTGACTGCAGCGGTGGCGACACGGGTCTCCCGGGCGACGCTGCACAGGACTTCGCACGCAGACACACAGAGAGCCGAGTGCGGGTGACATGGCGGCACCGGGACAGCTCCAGAGATCGCCCCGAGGCCGCGGCCTTGGGTGGAATACTGTACTGAGGTGAGCGAACGGCAACTGAATGGGAGCTTAAAATGGTCTCAAAATAAGAAGTTAAAAAATATCTTGAAACGGGAAAACTACAGAACTTTTTGCTCTTTGGAGGATGCAGGATGTCCGAAGATGCTCAGCACTTCTGTGAACACAGGTTAAGGTCACAGAGGAGGCAGCCTAACGTGAACACTCAACGAAATAGGGAGCAGGTCACTAAAAGCAAGGGTCGCAGGGGTAGGTGGGTAAGTGGCTCATGTCAGCAATTTACGCCCCGGCAGCGGCAGCCACCGACAAGAGCACCGACGTGGGTGTGACTGGCACAAGCGCAGGCAAACTGCCCCCGCCTGCGGGGAGTTCGAAACCACAGAGTGCTAGCACGGTGCGCTACATCAAACCCGCAGATGAAAATGGCGGGGCCAACCAGTGCCATTAAAACCGACTGGTGTTGCGCTGTGCCCAGGTGGCTTCTTACTTTGATAGTGTGTGTGTGTGCGTGTGTGTGTCGGCGGGGGAGCGGGACGTTGGGAGCAAGCCTAGTTAGCACTTCGGGGACTCCAGTTCTGGCTGTGGTTCTGACAGATGCATCTGAGATAATGAATCTTTAAAATAAAAGCTGGTGCACCTGCCTAAGCAACTCAGGGGTGCACCAGAGAGCACACGCAGGATGGCCACGGAGCGGCGATGCATCCCACACCCGCGTTTGCCATCGAGGACGCCCACGGCAAGTTTCCGCGGGAACACCTCGGCAGAGGTCCTAGTACCGTACGGAGAGGCGGTGCGGAAAAAGCCCCGAAAATCTGCAGCTTGCTATTCTTCAGTTTTCCGTTCTCCTAATTTCCTGTATTTACAATAAAAAGATAGGCTAAAAGTAATCTCACTGTAATTCTTAGTTTCTTGTAAATGCCCAACGTTCTGCAACTTTCGTTTTAGCTAAAACAGGAAGGCTACCAACAGGCAATTTCCCCCGATGCCCTATTGCAGCTTCCAAAGAGGCCCCTGCCGTGACCGTTCTCGGCGATGACGCAGAGGACTCGCAACTCTCCACGTAAGCTCCACAACACTTCGAAAATACACCGAAGTGAACGAAGGCACTGGATTTCCCCTCACTTTGTTACGACAGCTGTTTCCACATGCAGTTGTGTTCTACTCTTTATAAGCATGCACATGACTTTCTGAATATTTTGCCATTAACAGAACTTTATATCGGTGACACAGTCACGCACCACCGCAGGACACCGTCCTGGTCAGTGACAAACTGCGGATCTGACAGGGGTCCCATGAGGTCACGATGGAGCTGAAACCCCTGTCGCCTAGTGACGCCATGGCCATCACGGCGCCGCGGCACAGCGCACCCCTCCCTCGGCGCGTGTGTGGCGGTGCCGTGCGGCAGGGCTGCTGGCCGTGTGAAGCTCAGCGCTCACAATCACGTACAGCGCCTACTTCCTGGCAACGACAAGCGACTGCGCTACTGGCGGGGGCAGCTCCTCTGCTGCGCTTCTCACCCTTGTTTTAGAGCGCGCTTTCCGCCCCCAAGGCCTGCCGTAAAACGTTCTGCCACGTTACGTGGGCAGCAGCCTCGCACATCCCGTGTTCACCACGTCTCTTGACTGTATCCTTTCTTCCCGTGCCAGATTCAACCCCACGCCATTTTGTAAGCAGGGGGCGGTGCCGGGCGCAGTGTCGGTGAAGGCTGCAGCAGTGGTCGGCGATGTGCAAAGCCTCCACGCTCACTCACCGCTCGGTCCCTGACTCACCCAGAGCCACCCCAGCCCCGCAGGCTGCCTTCATGGTAAGTGCCCCACGCAGGGGAACCATTTCTTCTTTCATCTCTGATACCGCGTTTGCACCATAACTTTCGTGTGTGTAGGTGAGTTTAGATACGCAGAGCTCACCACTGTGTTACCAGAGCCCACGGTGCTCAGGACAGCAGCCTAGGAGCAGCAGGCTGGACCGCCTAGGTCTGCGCAAGCGCACACTGTGAGGTTCGCGGAACCACAACACCACCCAGCTGTGTGTTTCCTGCCGCGTGGCTGTCGCTAAGCAAGGTGTGACTGTGTTTTCATCGCTGTCCCCACTCTCTGGTGTGGCAAGCAGGACCTCCAGCCCAGGCTTCTCCTCCCCTCCCTGGCCCTCTTACACTTTTTTTGGTTTAAAAAAAGCACCCACTCACACAGACACACATGATACACCCCCATAAATATTTCAAATGAAAGGATGATCTCCCTGCAGAGGGTTTCAGTAAGAATCAGATGATGCAAATTCATTAGAACACAACCCTGAGCTATCCAACCCTGAACTGTGAAATTTAGAAAGGAAGTGAGAGTTTCTTCCTGAATCACAGTAGCAAGACAACCAGCCTGGAGGGGGAAGCGCCAGCCCTGACTGCAGCCCACCGTCCCCCCAGGTCAGGCTGCTGGGGGGCACGGGAGCTGGAGGTCCCAGAAGGTGCCAGTCCCCAGGACCCGCAGCCACTCTCTCATCGTTAGTGCGTAGGTGGGCAACCAAACACGCATGTAGGCACAGGAAACCTGCGAAGGCCAGGAGCTCCTTCACCCCAAATTTCAAGTGCCCAGGACTAGGCCCCCACAGTCCTGGCTGCTCTGCCATTTTCTTCATCCGACTGATAGTCTCCACACCCAAACACAGAGTCTGCTTTAGTAAATGTTGTTAAATAAGCACGTATCTTCTTAGACAAAACAGAAATGGCCAATGCTGTAGACAGAGCAGCACAGGTGAGTCGCGGTCATCACTCAGGAGAACTACACGAGCGAGGGCCGAGCCCGCTGGGCTTACCTTAGCGACGGCGGCGAGGTGCTCCAGGGCCAGCGCGTGCAGACTCGGGTCCGGGCTCTCCAGGAGAAGTTTCAGGGACGGCAGCAGGAGGCCCCGGCTCTGCAGCAGCACACACAGCTCCTTCACACACTGAAACCACAGCACAACCCTGTGAGTGGCAGGGAGCACGTGGCGTGTCCACGTCATTTCAGGAAGCATGTGTGCGTCTAAAGCACTCGTGGGACCACACTGACTTAACGTCTGGGTCCTGCTGCTCTCGCTTCACAGGGGGTCGTGAACATTGTGCCCAGCTCTCAGGTTTCCCTCTAACATTGCTCTTAATGGCTGCACGGTATCCCTCCGGATGGATGTAGGCCCATCATTTATTTTCCTACATTCTCGTAGCCCTTGTTTCCTCATGAATAAAACGGAGGTAATTATACCTACTCTGCAGTGTTTGTGTGTGAGAATAAGTGTTAATCAGTAACAACGTACAAGACTCAGCATATACTAGATGCATAACAAACAATAAAAACTATTACCCATTGTTCATATTATCAAATATCTAGTTACCATTCACTGCAACAAAGGAAATAAGCAAGTTAAATATTTAAAAGGCTGTTTATAATCCTGACGTCAAGGTGAACTGAATGCTTGATACTTAAGATATTCATCTTCATAAAAACTATCTGGTCCAGAAAAACTAAAATGTATTTGAATTTTATTCTCAGCTCTTTATTATATTGGCGGAACCTGTCATCAGAGAGCAGGCTTTTACAGAAGATAACAAATGATAATCCTCTGCAGCTAAAGTATAAAAGAACGGAAAGCAAATACGGAGCTCCCCTCCACAGGGAGTCAGATGTGCCTCCGCGTCGGGACTGGGGCTGTAGCACGAAGAACAGAACTTCCGGACGGGGGACCAGACAGGGAACGCACCCTGGTCACCTGAAGCGGGGCTGTTGAAAGGACTGAGGATCACTGCCCTCCACGGGACTGATCTCTCCCTCATGCTCCTCCAACTGTAGCATACCAGAAAAGAAAAGCTCAAGTCCCTGTCTTCCTAGTGCGTTCACATCGTTATAAGGGCAGACAAAGGAAGGACGGCACGAAGAAGCTCGGGAGAAAGGTCTGTCCGGAACTCCAATAGCTGCAGTATTTTCTAGCTCTCACCCAGCACATCTGTGCTGGGAACCAGCAAGGCCTTCACAGTTCACACTGGAAGGCTGTGCTACACAAACGTGCGTGAAAACCATCGACATCAGCAGGGGAAGGGTTTCGCAACATCCTACTTCCAACGTCACAGGTTCTAATTCGGGAACGTGCCATGTGGGCCGTAAAGCAGAGGACACACAGGGGCGTCGCACCCAGACTCTGGGCCAAAGGGGAGTGCAGATTTTTAATGAGGGCGCCCAACCCTGCAGAGAATATTTGGGAGGATGACATACACACTCCCAGGCACGACAAGCGAGCCCAGCGGCCGCACACCAACCTGCTCCCTTCCCCCGCCTCCTCCAAAGTGACAGCAACGCGCCCACCTGCAGGCTCCTCAGAGAGCAAGTTCCCAGCAGACAGGCTGGCCAGGACAGAATGCTCTGGGTCTGCGCTGTCCGACACGGCAGCCACGAGCCACGCGTGGGTAGGGAACAACTGAGATGTGGCTAGTGCCACCGAGGAGCTGCGCTTTAAACCTTATTCAGTTTTACTTACGTTAAGTTTTAGTGTTGATAACCACACATGGCCAGTGGCTACCGTGCTGGACGGTGCAGCGGCCTCGAGTGGGGCTCTCTCGGACCTCCGCATCTTCACACACAGAGCAGCTTCTGCTGCTGCTCTCTGATTAGCCCTTTAGTTCTTTGCGTCTCAGCCTCGGAAGGTCCCGGGAGACCCCAGCTCCTATGCAGGCACCTCTGACTTCCCAGGCTGGGCTCTCCTCCATTCCAACGGTATTTTCTAAACGCTTCCTACGCTGTCCGGCTGTCTCCTCGTGTTACTCTAATCATTCATTTGCCTGCCTGCCTCACCTGAGGGCAAGAATATTTTCCTTCTCTGTATTCCAAATTTGCTCCGTGTATACTATACCTAAAAACTTTGACATATAATTCCCTCTTTTCTTAACACTTACCCTTGCTTATTCGGTAAGTTATCAATAATTGGCAAGCAGGTATTTCTCAGCAACTTACGATATTTGGACTGAGCATATCACTTGGCCGACCTGAGTTTTGGGGAAACACGTTACTTAAATAACCTGCACTCTCCTCTGAGCAGGCGTAACAGGCAGATGGCCACAGCCGGGCAGCCCCCCCTTGGAATGAAGGACTTCATTTCACCTGAGCAACTGATGACTTCTGAACTCTTGGGGGACGGTTACTGGCTAAATCCCTCCTCTGGGTTTAAATACTACGCCGTGTTCGTCAGGTGTTGTCCCCCGTGCTGTAGGAGGTAGTTCACCAAGGAGACTCATGAAGGAGCGGCCGGGGCGCCGCAGAAAGGTGGAAGTGGCAAAGAGCACCACAAACACCTCACGCGGCACCTCTGCGGCTCGGGCCTGTGTGCCCGTCAGGACACAGAACAACGGGGAGGCCCGGAACGGAAAGGGGCGGGGGGCTGGGCCCAGAGCGAACTCCGGTCCATGGTGATGCCCGGGGGGCCTAGTCCCTGTGGCTGAAGGTTGTCAGAGAAGCAGGGCTGGTCCAGCCAACTATCCACCTGTCCTCACACAGCCCTCCTGTGGGTCCTGGGGTCTCCAGCACTCAAGGTGTCACAGGTCTGCACGGGAGGGTGGGGCATAAGATGTGCAGGGATGCACGTCATCTGACTCCAAAAGTGAAGCTCCTGATTATCAAGGTCATGAAGAGAGCCACCACAACGAGACTTAGGAGCCAGGGGTTACTTACAAGGCTCACTCCGGAGCTGGGCATCTAACGCCCACACCCTGCCCACAGTGTCTGCGACCCCAGCTCATGCTGTGCCTCAGTGAGACCACGGACCTTCAGGGTCAACCCCAAAGAGCTGGGACCTGGAAGTTTACATCTGTTGTATGAATGCCAAGAGCCTGTTCCGTGCCAACTTCTCACTCTACCTAACCCCCACTCCAGAGGATGCTCAATATATTGCTATGGATATAAGCCAAGAAGAAGGGATGTGTGACTTGTGAGCAACAGTGACTTCATCCTTCTGATATGTTCAATCAGCAAATCCATCACGGCCATAAATCACAAGTACCATGAGCGACAGCAGGCAATCACCACAAGGCCGTCTAAGGGGTCATGAAAAAAGCAGCTCTACTATGGGAACGTGTGGGGGATGGGAAGTGGGGGCGGAGTCCTTGTCACAGACCATGAGAAAATGTACCTCCTGCTTCGGAGAGTAGGGCAAACCAAAGGGGTTGGTTGGATTTAAAAAACAGTGAGCTATGGTTAATTTCACCACCAGCACGGTGACATTAAGGACTATGAAACTCTGAATTAGACTGTGAAATTCTCGAATGCGGTAAAGTAAACTTAATAAGACACTTCCATTTTGCAGTAATAATGTCCCTTCCTTTGTAGCAAATTTAACTCACATTGGAGTACATTTAGTGATCAATAAAAATGGCACATACCATTCACAAAGTTCCTCCAATCATGCTATCCTAAGAGAAATGCCCATAAATGCACCCAATTAAAAGACAGATGCTGAGGCAGCATATGGAAAATGAAAGCGAGTCACTGTGGCAACAAAACTCATTTGATAATACTTATTTTTCGTCTCATTGCATCAGAAGAGAAAAGCGATAATGACCTAGTTAAAAATGGGGTTCGATCTGGGACCTTTCTCCTCAGCCCAGGAGACTATGGACTTAGCAGAGGCAGGATGCCTCTGCCGCTATGGACCAAGCAGTAAACAGAGGGCCTTGGGGTTCATCCTCCTCGCAGGCCGGAGACCTTGCCAAGCGGACAGACGGCAGTCCCCGCTGAGATCACCCAGTGTAGCCCCCATTTCTGAGACCAGACGGTGGAGGCCCCGAGGGCGTGCTCTGCTCAGGGCCACCGGCCATGCTGTGGCCCCGTCCGGAACAGAACGGCTCACGTTCGATCGTCACGAGGGCTCCCGAGGCTGCCCCTGCCCTGCAGGAGCTCCTGGTCCTCGTGAGGAGAGGCAGGCAAACCCTCTCCAGGGGGTGGGGTGAGGAGGGCCCCAACGCAAGCATGCTCACCGCACTGCGCTTCCCACTCTGATCGCCTCAACACACTGAGGAGCAATTGGGTGACTCGGAGCTCAAACCGAGCAATGCAAATAAACTCAGCATATCACTCTATTTGTTAAAGTGCTGTAGCTCAGCCTGGCTGGAGAACCATGTCAGGGAGCGCAGTCATTACAGCTATTTAACTTTTCACTTAAGCACTAACTCCTTGTATTAAAAAGTAGGAAACAGAAAGCAAACGTACTGCACATCGGTCCGTAAAAGGAAGAGCATGCCTCTCCCTCCGCGTCCTGGAAGGCTTCCCTGAACTTGGTGCATTGTGTATGGACACTCAGCTCTACCTGCCACCCTCTCCCAGGTGCTGACAGATCACGTGCCTGACGGCTCCTGAGCCAGGACCAGGCAGTGAATGGCATGGCAGGGTCGGACATGCAGCGGCTAAGGTCTCGGCTCGCTCACATTCCTCACCTAACTCACTAAGTGACGCCAAACCAGCGAGGACATTTACAAACAAGCGTGCTCTCTAGGCAACGATGCAGATCCTAACGCTCCTCCACCTCCGCCTAGACCTGACCACCTAGACCCCAGACTCCATGGGCCACTCAGAGGAAAGTACCATAGGGAAGGGGAAGAACCGACAACACAACTTCACAACGGGGTCCGTAAGACGGCGCTCAATGTGGATGCACCCCAGCGCAGTAAGAATGGAAGCCAGGCTTCTCAAGCTTTAGGCTCCCAGCCTTGGTCTGAGGGCGGGGCCATTCACTGCCCGAGAGGCCTGGAGCAGGGCCCTCGCCCTCAGAGCCTCTGCTTTATCAGTTTGGGGGGGGGCACGGGGAAGCCCCCGTACAGGAGAAGCAAAGGTTAAATGAGGCAACGGAAGCGAAAGCCCGAGCGGGCTAGCAAACGTTAGCTCCTGCCACCACCACCACCAGCTTGTGGTAACAACAGGACCTAGGAAGCCATGCCTTCCTAACCCAGACCCAACAGAACCGACAGTGGGGCACTGCCGGCAAGTGGTCCTGACCCAGCAGTGCTGGCCTTTGCTGAGGTGAAGGCCAAGGTGCACCCCTGCTAGTCATGTTGTGCCTCCCTCGTGGGGCAACAGGCTGTGCTGAGGCCCCACTCTGTGCAGTGTGCTGAACCCGGTCACAGGTGAAACGGAGACGAGACAGCCGCGGTGCCCACGCTCCAGGGGCTCACGGGATGCACAGCAGAGCAGATCACAGGGAAAGCAGGAGCCGACACCAGCCAATCGCGCGGGGAAGTTAACTTTGGTGTTGGCACTTACGTTTCACTGAAGAATGTTGTCATTCCGATGGCTGAAAGACTTCTTTGAATAAATAAAATATTTTAAAGTTCAATTAAAAAAACACTCAGCCAGTCCCTCATTCAGAAAACAGTTCATTAAATGTACATTCGGAATGAGAATATTTTCCTGCAGTGAGTAAAATGAAGATTCAGAAAGCCATATTTACAATTTTATTTTCAGGTTTATCAGGTTAGTGTCATTATCCAAATGCTTAAACCGAAGACATGTAAACCACTAAATGACATATTGCTGAGGTCGGATCCACAGCAGCAGGGGGCTGTAATTAATACGTGCTTATTTTAGAATGCACAAATATATACACATCTATGTATAAAACAAATGCCTCTGTGACAGTCCAATTACAGGATCAAAGAGAGAAGTAAGGTCAAAATGCAGGTGGCTGAGTGTTTCTGCAAGTTTCGAGAACAACTAGTGAGGTCGTACAATCTCCTTACAGTGATGTCAAAAGTATGTAAAAGTCAGAGCGGCCGGTTGCCTGCCCAGAGAAGTGTACTCACACCTACTGCTACATTTCCAACCGGTCCAGTGCGGACAGAGGTAACTAACGTGTGCGCGGCCATGCCCCCTTGGACGTGAGTGGGGCGTGAACTTGAGTGAGATGTAACAGGGTCCCCGAAGGCCGTGAGAGCTGGGATCTGCACGGGAGTGTAAACCGGACGCTGCCTCAGAGTCAGCTCCAGCGAAGAGAAAAGGCCCTCACCACTTCCTTCTGGCTCTGCATTTGACCCGCCCCAAACCTGTGCCTCTCCCTACCGGTGACGGTGATGGTGATGGGAGCAGAATGTCCTTCGCACGCAGAGACTGACACTGCGTACACCTCAGCGTGGGGAGGACAGAAGGGCGCTCCAGGGAAGCACTCACCTCCGCAGGGAGCATCTGACTGGTGTTATACAAGGAGCGGCAGAGTTCCAGAACTTCACTCCCCAGGCCTGCCTTGGGCTCCCCTGCACACCTGGTCAGCATCCCCGTAGCCAGTCTCACCCAAGGATTTCTCGTCACGCTCGTGCTAAGGGAGAAAAATGCAAGGCACTGGAAATGATTAAAGCAGTAACAATTGTGGTAAGAAATATTAAAGTAGAAAAAAATCCCACTCTTCTAAGTAGAATGCTTTGGACAAATTGTAATTATAATCCAATTATGTGGTCCTCCAAGCCCATCCCGAAGAAGAAAGGACGTCTCCCGGAGGAAGGAGTGATTTCCGACTGTGGCATCCACAGGCGCCCCAGCAGCCCGGACGCCGCAGGGGACAGGCGCTGAGGGCGCAGGCTGCTCGGAAGCCCTGGCCACGCGGGCTCACTTCCGGCTCCTTGATTTGGTTGACTCACCGAAGTCACTTAAACGCTCTCGGCCTGGCTGGCCGGGTCTGGGGAAGCCACCCAGCCTTTCTGGGCCTCAGTTTTTTCCACTGTGAGAAAGCAGCTGAGTGTGCGCCCTGCAGGGCTGCTTTGTTTAATGAAAGATGTTTCCAGTTGTAAAGCATCACTCCAACTAGCAGGCCCCTCTTGGTATTCCCTGCCTACCACTGGCTTTTCCTCGTTAGTCCCGTGACCATCTATGATGGTGGGGTCAGAGCAGCATGAACGACGGTGAGGACAGGGGTAAGGACGGCATGGCAGAGCTCAGCCTGGGACACAGACGGAGGGAGCCACACGTAAGCAGTGCGGAGATCGCCCTCGGGGCGTCCTCTGGCTCACTTACTTCCAGAGCGCAGGAGGATAGGAAGGTTGCTCTTTGTTTCCCCACTCTGGCTGCCATTATCCTGGTTCACAGAAACATCATGATTTACATTTCAAGAGTCAAGTTAAAAGCACATTCATTCCAAGGCCCCAGGGTGCTGATTTTCCTTGTAACATCTGAAAATAATTTTACTATTTACTGTCTGTTGTCCTGACACTGAGAACCTAAGGATCGTGTCTTCCTCAAAGAATTTTACTCCTTGCCCCCAAGAAAAAAGTCAAGTGCAATGAAGGCAAGGAGACTCACAACACTAGTCTTTGCGTCTCAGCTCCAACTAACGACCTGTGAGCCGGCTGACTGGGGAGCCTTCTCCCACCAAGGACGAGGGCTCTGCCCTCCTCCTTCCGAGTCTGCCCTCCCTCACCCCGGGGGGGGGGGGGGGCTCTCTCACAGGCGGCCCCACTGCAGAGGGCCCCGCTGGCCCAGTTCAGCACGCCCCACCGGGCAAGGAGGCTTTAACACCAATCAAAAGGCACTTTTCGGCAGCCCGTGCTGCGTGGACAAGGACGGCGAATTTGCTGGAAGTACAAATCTATGACACTCTCCGTGCATTCTCCCTCAAGGGACTCACTCCACACACCTGCACTTGGGGCTGTTAAATCAGCAGCCACAGGGGTGGAGCCCCCCTCGGAGTGTTGAACTTGACTGCGTGACTGGCCACACTCCTCCCTGTCACACCACCCTCCTCCCCTCCAGCCTCCCCTCTCTCCCTGCAATTCCCTTTCTTTGTTTTGATTATTTTGGAAGTGCTGAAGTCGTACATTGGATGTCTGAAATAAAAAAGTGCATACTCAGAGGTAGTTTCGAGAACCTATTTTTAAAGTACCCCATCATGTGTTCTCTCATGTAGAACACCAACCCGAAGGAACCACAGAAGGAGCAGAGACAAACACCTTTAAGTGACTTAACCTCCAGGTGTCTCTTAGATAGAGGGGTGTGGCTGGGAAGAGGGGCAGGTAGGTGGGTCGCATGTTCTGATTCTAATGACTTCTCCACAGAGGGCTGTAAAACACAGGCCAGCAATTTACAAATTTCCTTTCTCATGTGACTATAAAAAAATACACGCTTAAGAATCAGATCTTTTGTCTACAAACACATTCAATGTTTTACCTGCAAGAAAGATTTTAAGTGAAGCTAATTTCGCTTCTTATGGGTGAGAGATTTGAAGTGCTCACTGTTCTAAAGGTACAAAAACTGTAAAACCACAGTTCACCAATCCACCAGAGGTGTGCTGTTTTGAACTTAAAATTTCTCTTTTCTGAGAGACCCATTCGAGGATGGAAAGAAACCTACGCTCAGCTCTCACATTTCCTAAGAAAGGAGAGCACAGGTCCCCACATCCACTCCACACCAGCCTCTCCTGGGCTCGCTCAGAGACAGGTTCCCGGGCCCCAGGACAGGGGTGTGGATGCGGCAAGTCGAGCCCGGGTCTCTCCGGCTTTAACAAGTCCCCTAGGTCTGCCGGCAGCCCTGCTGCGGCAGCTATTGCCACGCTCTGTCGCAAGGGAAACCGGAGGCTCTGTGATGCGTGACCCGAGCTGCGGAGTTTCGGACAGGAAGGCTGGGGCCCTATTCTTAAAGCCACATGTCGGCCTGCCGTCTCCACTGCAAATGACAGAGATCTAGGAAGGGCTGCTTGTCACAGGGGTGCAAATTACAGCATAGGGAAGATAGCCCACGATATTTTAATAACTACAGATGGGGCCAGGTGGGTACTGGAAGTAGTGGGAGGACCACTCTCTAAAGTATATGACTGTCTAACCACCGGGAACTAATACAGAATAATATGAATGTCAACTATAATTGAGAAAAACAAAACAAAACAAAACGAGCACTCTTCAGGAACCCCAACAGTCTTGTCTGGGCTTAAGGGAGAGTTTTCAGACATTCCTAGTAGTTCTAAGCTGCATGGAGGATTCTGCAGGAAAGCCTGCTTCCTCACTGTTGTGGGATGCAGGTGGGCACCTGCATGGGGAGCATGCACACCTGCGGGCATGGGAGGCACAGGTGCGTCCTGGAGCCAGCAGGCATTTGGAATAGGGGCCCACGTGCTCCCGCTTTTTGCCAACGAGGAGCAGCAGTTCCTGACAGGTAGCACATGTGCTCAGAGGGAACCTGCCCCGTGTTTGCAGGGGTCCTTCGCTGAGGGCACGAGAATTGGACGCCCACTCCAGGCAGCGGTGAGTGGTAGCGGCCGGCTCAGCCTCCCTTGGAGGAGGAGACCCCAGGGCGGTGAGGGCAGCTGGTGGCTGGCCGGGACACTGCCTCCCCACCTACGAGCCGTGGGGTGCCTGAAGCCATGCAGCTTCTGAGCTTCAACACCCTCACCCACAGAGCGAGGTCTCATCGCCTTCCTGTGCAGGGCTGCTGTGTGGGCAGACAATACATTCAAGTTGCACCTAACACTGTGTGTGCTCGATAAAGGGGAATTTTCCATTTATTCCATAGGAATTCTCAAGGTAGCATTGTAAGACCTGTTCAAAGAGAGTTAAACAGTTTTCTGCTTAAAACAAAAAGTGGAACAAAATTACTTTGTTGACATCATAAATCAGGTGTTATCAAATCACTGGCTGACATTTCTGAATAAAAAATTTGGGTTTAGGGGCAAGTCCAATTTTATCTATTTCTTTCATTGGCTTGTTTGAAGGTACTCAAGTTCTAAAACTTGATAAACCAAAGAAGTCTGATTTTATGCGGCCACTCACACATATTCACGACTCATAGGCGGCCACGCTTGCAGGAGCAAAACCAAGTGCTGAAATTCAACCTCTTGGCAGCTGGACTCCAGGAGCTCGGCGAAGAGCGAGTAGCGGTTCTCTTCATTTTCAACGTCAGTCACGGCCACCTGGAAGTTCAAATGCACAGGTGAACCTGGTGGCAAAGGCTGAGGAAATGGCTCGCAGAAGAAGTCAAATGTGGTTATTGTTACCACAGTTTTGGCAATTTTTACCAGGCATTGAGGAAAGTTCAGCAACATCCCTTTCCACCCCCCAAAAACCTTCAAAAGCTCTCCGCCTCTCCCACCTCAAAGCTTTAAGTTAAAAAGTGTGTAGAACGAATCACAGTTATGGGTCTTAATGTTCTTTATCAAAAAAATTCAAACAGGTAGATTTCCACAGAACTGGGTTACTGGCCTTCAATATACGTTATGCTAAAATACCAAATCATTTTATGGGGAATGATGAGTTCAACATACAAAAATTTAGCTGATTTTTTCTTTAAATTATTTTAAGTGCATTTCTCCTTTTCATTTTGGCATTTTTACTACTAACTATTCATGTTGGCTAGAAAATTTCTCTAATGTGAAGTTAAAGATTTTACTGAAGTGCGTTTGTCATATATTTTGCTACAAACAAAAATTAACTATCCTTTATTCTCATCTCTATTTCTAATGTAAAACAAGTCACAGTCAAATAAAGAATGCTGATTTTGCCCTGGCTGCTGTGGCTCAGTGGGCTGAGTGCTGGCTTGCAACCCAAAAGGACACCGGTTCGATTCCTAGTCAAGGCACCTGCCTGGGTTGCAGGCCTTGTCCCCAGTTGGGGACGTGCAAGAGGCAACTGATCAGTGTTTCTCTCCCCCTCTTTCTATCTCCCTTCCCTTCTCTCTAAAAGTAAATAAATTTTTAAAAATCTAAAAAAAAAAAAAAAAGGAATGCTCATATTTCCTCTCACTGAAGACCCAGATGACATTTCTTTCATGCTGAGAAAGTCCTAAAACAAATCACATCCCCAGCACCTCTGTGGGTGCAACAGTTTGCCCTTTTACACGAACAGCAGTTTTCAACACCAGAGCAGGCCGAGAGCTGGCTCTGAGGCCCCCCGGCCCCTCGTAGCACAGACTGCCCATACCGGGCGACTGAGACTCAGAGGGCACCGTGAGGTGAGGGTGAGGCTGCCTGTGTATTTGCTAAACTGTCTGCATTAATGCATGTTTCCAAAACACCCACTTTAATGGTCATTCTGGCTCTGATCCCCGGTGGCCACCTGAGAAAGCTGCACCATGAATTCCACGTTCACGCAAAGCAGGTGAGTGCCGTGAAATGGCCGGCGACTGCGACAGGCGCCTGCTCACGCCATGGCCAGGCAGGCCGCGCGCACTGGCCCCGAGGCCCCTGCCACTCGCCCACGGAGCACTGACTCAGTGCATGTCGCCACTTCTGAAACCATTTTATGCTCCAGGAAGTCGGGTGACCCTTCCAAGAGCTGTGAGTGGAGCACAGCACGAGCACCGCCTCACTTCACAGGAGAGAAAACAGGCGTGTGTGTCCCAGCCACGCGGCTAACAGGTGGCAGAGCCAAAAGACAACTCTGAGCAAGGGGCAGCGGAGACAACATACAACCAGATCGGAAGTTCTGAACCAGGGAGCTCAGTCAGCTAAGTCAGCTTTGACTTACTTAAATTGGTGGCCGAACTGGGAGTTTCACGGTAGTTTCTTGCTTGCACAAAGAAATGTTTTCTAAAAGATCCCAAACTGAAGCCAGCTATCGTTGTCACCAGACCTCACCACCCTCAACTCCTCTGCAGCCTCAGGGCCCCTCAGGTGCTCTGCACTCATTACACGCAGGTCTGCCTGGGGGACTGGAATCTGCTTCCTCGGCCGCACATTCTTTCCCCAGGTAGCTGTGCGGCTCGTGCGGCTCGTTCCCCACGTCCTTACAATTTCTCCGTTGTCACCTTATCGGAGAACGCAGCGCACGCTGCGTGGGTGCCCTCCTAAAGCAGCGTTCCGCACCCCTACCAGTCTCCCTCGCCTCGCGCTGTTTTCCTTCTTCGCGCTTACAAGCCTGTGACACGTTAGGTATTTGCTTGTTGCCTTTCTTTTTCCATTAGAACGGAAGCTCCTTAAAAACAGAGACTTTTATTTCTTCCCTGGTTTATCCCCACTGCTTAAAATAAAGAACTAATGAGCAGATATACAAACGAGCGAATGAAAATCTAAAACATTTTAGCATGGAATGATGTCAAGTATTCAGAGTTGCCATAATTTGTCACCTGTTACTTTTTAACTACAGAGAGACACAGGTTTCTTCAAAAGAAGATGCCACCAGGAAGGAAGTCACAAGACCCAGCGGCTGCAGGCGTGCTGACGCCGTGTCTCGACCGCGGAGGCCCTGCTCAGCTGCGGGGTCTCAGGAAAGCCCCTCCCTCCAAGTCTCCTGTTCCTCACCTGCGGGACGAGCTGCCAAACACCTTGAGTCCCAGAAGGTCGGAAGGGCCTGGGCTCCGCAGCTGGGAGAAGGGTTGGGAAATGGCTGCTCTTTACCTTCTTAGTTATAATGTGAGCTTGGACAGAGTTCATTTGCAGAAAACATTGTATGTGTAAAAAATACTTCAAAACGGCGCAATGACACGTGGCTAATGTTCCCAGCAGCGTCAGTGTTCCAGTTTCTACAATTAGCTGCAGTCTGATTAAGAGTAAGTTTCTCCTCCACACGACACGCAGAGAGTGATGGCTTATTTGCCTCAGACCATGAAAGGGAAGAGAGCAGGAAAAAGTGATTCACGCTTTCAATACCATTTAGATTTCGTTTTTTTTCAGGAAGTGGAACAGCCTGTAAATTTTATGTACATTAACTGTCATGGGAGGAGAAAAAAGAAAAGAAACTACAAATTAAACCTTCATAGTTTGTTTTCATATTAGTGTGCAAATAATAGTTCCCACTTAAGAAAGTGTTTGGTAATAAATTTCTTTGTATAACACATTTCTAATGTATATACAGGCTATGCCTTTGTCAGGAAACACTTGCTTCTGAACACTCACTAATCATTTCAATTATCAGTGAATTTTCAGAGCAATGATCCCCATTTTTAAAATATAAATGTTGAAATTACAGTGACTTATCACCCCTTTTGCGCATGCCTGAACATCGCCTCTTATGATAAAGGCTTCTAAATTGTGACCCGGCTCTTAAGAAGGCAGTTTCGAATTCGTACCACCGTAGCTGCAAATGTTTTACCTCACATGAGAGAAGATTTGTGTCTACGTACTAAAATATTTAAATTCATCTAAATTTAACAGGGTAATATAAGCTTATTTTCCCATCATGTCGTATGTTTTAAAGATATATTCTGATAACCAAAACTCAAGATGAATTTTTATAAATAAAGCTAGAAGTTAAACATATGCAAAGAACTTCCAGCCTAGATACAATAGTTTTAACCCATTTTTCCCTACTCCTCTCTAGAAGCACAGCAATAAACTACGGAAGTAATAGAAAAGACAACCAAAGGCGAGCTCCCAGCAGCGGTGGTAAGAAAGCAGACTGGCCTGGGAGGCCAGGGCGGGACACAGCGCGCAGACTCGGGGCGCCCTGGACACCTGCGACCCACAGAGGGCAGGCACTCGGAGCCAGTGTCTGCTGCCTCGTGACCCGGGAACAGCAGAGAGCCCAGGTTAGGCCATTTCTCATCAGAATTCCCGAAGGAAGGGAGAGAAAGGGTGGAGCGGAAAGAGTATTTTAACAAATGACATTTATACACTTCCCGAACTGGGTGGGAAATATAAACCTACAGACTTAAGAAGCTGAGCTGACCTCAAAGAGCGAGCCCAAAGAAATCCATGCCTAGACATCATAGTCGAACTGCAGTGAAGCAAAGACAAAGGCAGAATCTCGAAAGCAGCCGGAAAGGCCACCACATCACCTACAAGGGAACAGCAGCCGGAGTAACAGGGGGCTTCTCATCGGAAGCCATGGCGCCAGAAAAGAGTGGTGGCGGCACAACCGTCAAGCACATGTTCCGTCTACGGCAAGACTACCCGCTAAGAAAACAGGGGAAACAAAACACTCTCGGATAAAGAACCCTCCCTCCAAAAAAAGAAAAATCTGTCACTAACAGCCCTCACCTTAAAGGCTGGCTAAAGGAAGTTCTCCAAACAGAAAGGAAATGATTAAAGAAACAGCACTGGAGCATCAGAAGAAAGAATGAAGAATGGAAGGAGAAACACGGGTAAATGCAACAGACTATCCTTTTTCGTGTGAGTTTTATAAATTATACTTCATGATTAGAACAAAGATTACAACAACTGATAGGCAGGTAATGACATTCAACAGTGGGAAGGAAAGAAGACCCAAATGGAAGTGACGTTTCCACACTACACTCCAAGGCAAGGATCCGCTTCTACCACTCTTCAGCATCACACTGAAAGTTCTAGCCACTGAAACGTGGCAAGAAAAGGGAATAAAAGGCATACAAGCTGGGGGGAGGGGGAATTTATATTTACAGATAACACAGTTGTCTACTTAGAAAACTGCAAGAAATCTTAATATAAAAAAATCAAATGTTAGAAATAGTGAATAAGTTAGCAAGTTCACAGAATATGAAATCAATGCATGAAAATCATGTGACCTCATGGCGTAATGGCAGTGCATCAGACTCCAGATCCAGATCCAACATCAATCACATTTCTGTTTACTAACAATGAACATGTGCAAACCGACAATAAAAATATCCCATTTATAGTCGCCTCAAAGAAAGTGAAATATTTCCATGTGCAGGATCTATGTTTGAAAAATTATCAAATGTTTATGAAAGACATCAAAGAAGATCAAATGAATGAACAGATATACCATGTTCACGGATGGGAAAGACTCAACATAGTGAAGATGCCAAGCTGATCTAAGGGTTTAATTCAATGTCTATCAAATTCCCAGCAAGGTTGTTTGCAGACTTAGACAAGCTTTTATAAAATGTATTATGGAAAGATACCCTAGAATAGCTAGAACAAATCTTACAGAGAAGAATAAAGTGGGAAAAATAACTGGAATGACTCTGCATGATATTAAGGCATATTATTTAGCTACAGGAAGAAAGCTGGTGTGGTGCGGCAGACCAACAGACATGAACATCAGTGGTACGGAATGGAGAACACAGAAATGAATATGCCCAACTGATTTCTGGCCAAGCACGAAAGCACTTCAACGGGAGACAGGGTGTTTTCAACAAATGGTGCTGGAGGGATCTGCTCTCGTCGGGGGAGAAAGCAAGAAAAAAGAAACCTCAATCTAAACCTCGCACTTTAGCCAAAAATTACTCAATGTGTACAAGAGATTTAAATATGTTGAATGTAAAGTGATATGGTTTTAGGAAAAAATAAGAGAAAACCTTAGGGATCTAGGGCTTGGCAAAGTGCTTCTGCTCACAAGATTTGCAGAGTGTGCGATCCACGGAAAATGGTCTTTCAACAGCTTTTAAAATGTTTGTAACTCATCCTATTGGAAAAGAGTCCAAGGTGAGTTTGCCTTAATGCCGAACTCCATTCCTTAGAAAGGAGTACAGAAGTAGTGCCCCCCCCCACAGTTCCTAAGATGAAAGAGGCATTAAATTTTTGGGTCATAGACCTGAACAGAAAATGTGTTGCAGCTGACAGCAATGTGTTGGACCAGAAAACACTGAGTCTATATGAAGATTTCAGCAAGAAATCCCCTGAAATAAGCAACCAAATGCACTTTTATATAGTAATAATTTTATTACAGTATATATTTACAATTATCCTATTATCAGTTATTGTAGAAATCTCTTACTGTGCTTAGTTTATAAATTAAATTCTATTGTAAGTACTAAGTGCAGGGAAAAACAGGCTTTATATAGGGGTTGGCACCGTCCACGGTGCCAGGTACCCACTGGGGCCTCAGAACGCACCCATGATAGGGGGCGAACCACATCACAGGAGGGTTCCTAAACACGGCTTTCCGGGTGATAAAAGAGCCAACACTTCTCCCTTTGAAGAGTAATATTTACTGTTTTATTTTAAAAAATGATGATATACTAAGTTAAAAAGATGTTTTCATGATTAGATTCGTGATTACTAAGACCCTATACTAGTGTCTTATGAGTTTTCACATATGTGTGTTCACTTATTTATTTTATAGCCCTTATGATAAATAAATTCTATTAATTCTAGTCATTTTCAATATTTTTCTTGTTTTCCCTAGAAATTAGAATTATATAATTTAAAAGTAATGGCAATTAAGATTTTTTAAATGTCACGGCTCCTATTTACTTCTGTTTCTTGTTTGACCACACTTATTAGGACATCCAGACCAATGCTAAAAAAACAGTAATATTGAAAGCTCTTGTTCTCAACTGTAATGAAAGTGTCTCCAAATTTTCAGTTTTGAAAGGCAGCTGTAATTAAATCCCAGTGGTCAGCAGAGAACGCACAGCACAGCAAGTGATCAACATGGATCTTACAGAAATACTGCAATGAAAATAATGACATTATCTACTTTCTTTCTAGAAGATTGTTTTGGCCCAATGTGTTTTCATATCACAATTAGTAATGTTGCTCGTTAATGGTTAAAAAAAATTAAGCAACCTCAAGTTTAAGAAAATCACTGTCATGAATCGAACAAATCATCTTAAAAAAAAAAAATAGGGAGAAAAGCACTGCTCAGAGGCCACAAAGTCAGAGCCGTGGGTCTCAGAGGCTCGCGGCAGTGCTGAGCCTGCGCAGTGCTGAGCCTGCGCAGCGAGCAGTAATGCCGGTGGTGGGGGTGGGTTGAATTCCCTAAAATACCTGAACGTAAGCACCTGGCTCAGCACACACATGGACCTAGGAAAGGGTGAGGATCCCTGTTTTCTAGGAAGTAGTGCAATCATATTAAAACATCTATATCCCTAGAATTGAACAAAAACATAAAAGGACTCACGGTCAAGGACAACAGTGTGGTGACTGCTCAGAGGAAGGAGGTGTAAGGGGGCTGAATGGTAATGGAAAAACTGCAATAAAGATTCCATCAAGTAAATACACTTCACCGCAGCATGGGAAGTACAGGGAACTGACATGCGTGCTCAGCCAGCTACAACGCTAAATGACCACAGAACATATCTTAATGCAGGAAAAACCACTTGCACGTGGTCATCAAACGCTCCCACAAGCCTCCTTCGGAGACTGTAAAACACATGATAAAGGGCAACTTGATAAAATATGCCACTGTCAGAAAAAGCTGATAAAGTCCAAGAAACACAGAAAAAATGTCCATGTCGAAGATATTACTGGACCTTTTTGCATCATCACTTCCTGTTTTGTAAGATGGAGATAACACATTTACATGGTGGCTGTGAGCATGATGTAAGAAAATGGGAATGAGAGAGCTGGCAAACAGACCGGCCCATGGCAGGCACACGCTAAATAACAGGTACTATTTATACTATCAACTGCGTAATACTCTATATATAGAAAAGTGGAATGCTGCATGTGTGCTATACCTCTAGTAATAATTACATCTATAGATAGGACTGCAGAAAAAGGCATATGGCCACTTTAGGATAACAGAATTGTGGGTTAATGTTGTTTTTTAACCTTTATTTTGCAATAAATGTACAATTTGAAATGACTCTTAAGCCTCGCCTTCCACAGATTAGGGAAAATTAACTTGAGAGAAATTATCATTTTTTCCCTAAACTTTGCTTCACTCTGTCCTTCACACGGTGAAAAAAGTAGCATATATGTGTTTCAGTGTCTGCGCGGCCTGCCCAGCGAGCAAGGGGTGAACGTGTGCACTCTTTTACAGGCACTGTGTGCAGGTTCCCTACAGACTCCACAAGCACACATCACAGGGTCAAGGGCGAAACTCAAATGTGACTCCAGCACAAGAACCCTCCCCATCTGTCTCCAAAAGCATGCTTCCCTCCTCATCCAGTTAGGTGACTTCAGTCATCGCTGCCAGTCAGTTTGTCGAGGGGCTGCAGCCTCCTTACCACACGGACTCACTGTCCTTGGGGAAGTGGACTGAGTCGCCCACTGTGGCTCGAGACAGCCTGCACCCTCCATCCCTCTGTGGCTGCGGGGAGGGCCCGCAGAGACCTCACACCGGGGCACCGCTCCCGAAGTCCGCACCTCCCCACAGGCGCTGGCAGGAGCCCGTGTGATCTCCAGGCACTGGGACGAGGAAACAGGTCTGAATGCAGAGAGAAGGGCCTCTGAGCAGAGGGCAATCACCCAGAGGGAGGGCACTGTTACCGATGGCAGTGATCCGTCGCCATACCCCTGTCCTCCTTACCAGCTGACAAGTGGCTGGGCCGCTTCTAAGGGCCCGTGCGATGACACCTGATTTAAAGTTGCAAAGTAACTGCGACTCCTCTCACGAACATAATCAAGGAAGACCGAGCTGTCTCTATAAGCGGGGGGTTCAAAGTAAAAAACCAAAGAAAAAAAAATCCCTACTCCAATAGATATACCGAAACGTACAAAGGTGACGGAGGTGATTTTTAGGGTACTAGACTCCTGTCTGCTAAATACTGCTCTTATCAGGTTTCAGGTACCCAGCGCTGCCTACCGAGTCCACCGCATCTAAGCAGAACCTCCGGCGAGGAGGTCCAGTTTTCAGAAAACCAAACAGTCCTGAGCTGCTGGGCTGGCTTTGGACTTGATCATAATGAGTTACACCACCCCACCCCCACCGATCTGAGCAGCGTTTAGACCAGCACCTGGCACACCGAAGCACTCGATTAACAGCACTAATTATAGTAATTAATTATTATTATTGGAAAAGAAGAGAGAAACAGAATTACCATCGTGTCCATTTCTGAGTACTTATGGGGTTTGGTAAATAGAAAATATAAAATTGTGAAAAGAGCCGAAGTTTAAATATTAAGAGTGGGCAGCTATTTTCTGACAGGTTTTTCCGTCTCTGTGGCAGAGATGTGAGGAGTAGACCAGGCACCGAGAGCACTTCATTAGCGCCGGCTCCACTCTGCTTGGAATTCAGGCGCAAGGTGTGGAGAGGGCGTGACGAGGGGCGTGGTCCACCCAGGGAGGCTGGCCGGGAGAGGGACGTAGAAACCAGGGCACAACCCACCCACAAGCTATTGTGCTTCAAGGTGTGACACGTACTTCCATGTGGATAATGTTTTACGAATTATGTTTAAAATGAGCCATATGATAGGGAAAAGTACTTTGCATTAAATTTGACCTTACAAATCTCCCCTCCAGGACAGATAACCAATCACGCCCCTACCAATGCACACGTGTTTACTTTGAAGAGTGGCTAGGGAAGCCCGATTTTCCAGTCCAGACTTTGCTTTTCAGTTGAAGTTGATGAGGTATTAGCAGCGTCATTCATGGAGCTGGAGATGTTGTCACTGCGGGGTGTCACTTGCACTCAGCTGTGGAGGTTGGCCCCGCCCCAATGGTAGGATAAAAACATCCATCGCATCAGGTTACTGCAAGAGTAATATAACACAGTGTAATACAATGTAACATACAGACACACACAGGGCCGGAGACACAGGCTCTGGGATCAGACAGAACTGGGTCTGGACTCCAGTTCTGTCATCCACAAGCCGAGTGACCTGCAACAGGCCCTATGACTTCATCGGAAGCACAGACGGGGCAGCCACTCTGCCAGGCCGCTCCCAAGATTAAATGCAAAACGTGCACCTGGCTCACACCCCGCAGTCCCCTCTCCTCCCAGTGATGCCGGGGACAAGAGGGCAAACCTTTCAGGTGAAGAACCATAATTCATAGAGAGAGACTCCCCAGGTCTTCACATATTTGAAGGACCCAGCAAATACTGCTGCTCTCTCTCTACTTTGATCATCTGAGGGAGGAAGGCCCGTTGCGCTCTACCTTGACACCTCAGGCCTCTTGCTCCTCCTAGCTGGACAAACATGCTGCCACTCGTAACACAAAAGGCAACGAGCCGGTCAGAAATCACCGTCAGTCAATTATGGCAAATTGACACGGAACAGTATCCACCCAAAAGCGCCAGGCCACTTGCTAAGGAAATCGGCCCCTTACTCGCAGCGAAGCGTCCTGCGTGCGTGCACGTAACGGGGAGCAGCATCGCCGAATCCCTCCTCACGCACGGTGAGAACATCAGAAGCCCTGACCTGCCATTTTAAGAGGGATCTTGGACACGTTTTCAAGATTTAATATTCATTTATTCAGCAAATATTTAATGAGTGTCTTTAAGATCCCTGCTTGCTTGGAATTTATATTCTAATGGAAGAAGACAGACACCATATAATAAACAGACAGTTACAAGGACAGGCAGGAAGAAATCAGCAGACAGTGATTAGAAGAGAATTAAAAGGGTCATCAAACAGACCGTGCCTGGGCCACTGATTTAGGACATAGTCATTTTAGAAATGGTGACACTTAAGCTAAGGTCTGAGAAGGGAACTACTCCTTCCTGGACACCCAGCTCCTCTTCTACAGAAGGTGACTATGGACCTGGGGTGCCTCTGAAAGTCTCCTCTATTTCTAGGAAAGGCACCTCAGGCCTGTTACAAACTCATCACAGGTGGATGTGCATGTATTTTTAGCATCAAACATTATTCTTTATGTGATTAAGCAAATAATTTATGGCAGTGGGTCTTAACTTTGAAGACATTTAATGTAACATAAGTTATTTGTAAGAAACTAAATACAGTTTGCATGCTAAACTTTCCTACTGTTCTTTGAGCTCTGTCTGACAAAGAAGTACTTTTTTTTTTTTTTTTGCAAAAGAAGCCAAACTGGCCTCTGACCAGAAGGGTAAATATGTTTCTGCATGTTTCAAAGTAGGCAAAATACTTGAATTTGTAATAAATTTAGAAGTTGTCTTAAACACAGTCTTTCTGGTCAATGCTTACAACTACGAATTCAGACACTGAAAATTTTTTTTTAATTTAAATTGCTTTATTGTTGCTCAATCACAGTTGTCTGCATTCTCTCCCCACCCCTCCCCCCTCCAAACCCACCTCCCTCCCCACTGAAATTTTAAAAGGCAAGACTCCACAGGTTCTTCTTCTTCTTCTTCTTTTTTTTTTTCAACATAAAAACATAGGAAAATATAGTGAGCTGATGGGGTATGGAATTTTTTAAGAAAACATCAGTATTTTGACCCACATTTTTCATGCACCAGTTAACCAGAAAATTACAAAACCTGAAAAACTCCGATAAATCCTACCAAGGGGATTAACACAACACACCCACCCCGCCCTCCACTCTCAGCTCCCCTCTGCGCACTCACCTCCCCTGCCTGCCCAGCTGGAGCACATTTCTGGAATAGAAGTGAAGGCCTCTCAAGCTGTTGAAAAATGAGGGCCTCTGAATTTTTAATTCTGTTAACTAATCATTAGAAAACTAGAAACTGCTGTCTCTCTGAGAACCTGTGAGGTAGCAGGCTCCACAGACGCAGCGTTTAATTTTGCAGGAGCTGGCTGGTTTCCCAGCAACACACTGATTTGTGGGGCCACTACTGTGGGCACCTGGAGGATAATTAAATATTAAGTCCCTCTTTGATGCATGCAAAGTCCGCCTAAGAGGATTACCAGCCACAGTAATGGGAGCAGCTCCTTATTTTCTGGTAATTGAACATTGCAATATCATTATCTCTTCTCATCTTTCCTCTAAGAATCCATCTCCATACTTAATATTACCTTTGAGAATGGAGAAGGAAACAGGGAGAAATGAGAAAAATGAGAACCTGAGCAATCAGCATTTTGGGGACTTTTTGGTATTTGGAATGTGAGGATGATGACACCTTAATGTGTGGAAGGAGTGACAGGCGAGGTGAGCAAATCACCCTCTAGCTCCTCTAGTTCAAGGCTCCACTTTCTACACCCAGTAGCCAAGGCTCACGGTTAAGAATCCTCCCCAAGATTATAAAACAACAGTAGAGAGAGGGTGGGGATGCACGCATACAATTCCTGCGCTAGTGCCCTGACTTTCCTCTGCTCTGTGAAAGGTAACACAGAGGAGTAATAATAATAATAATAATAATAATAATAATAACAACGGAGACAAACACAATTTTCCAACACAGTCATCGTTCTGTCACATCCCAGAAGTTGTCGCTGTTCCCATTCGGAAGCCACTTTTTTCTGTGTTTATTCCGACGTAGCAGGCAGTTACGTACGATTACAAGACAAGGATTCCCCCAACCAAATCCGCTTGCCCTTCAACACAGATCTGAATCAGAAATGGCAGACTGATGCAGAATTCTTCATTGTAAAGGAGGAGGAGGAGCAGACACTGATTTACTTTTTGCGAAGACTACGGATGAATAGCATAATTAAGGCTACAGTAGTTTTATTTCCACTGCCAAATCCTTTAAAACTCAGATTACTAGCTCCCTGTCCTCACACAGGGAGAGGAAGAGTGAGGGGACCTGCGATGACGTTACCGGAGCAGAGATATCAGGGAGGGATGTTTTCCAGGGGGCCTGAAAAAGTGTGCGTGCCACGGAGGAAACAGTGACGCAATGAGAGGCTATGTACGCGTGGACTCTGCAAAGGAGAGAGGGCAGGGGGTACTCAGTGCAATGAAGTCAAGCGCGCTTGGAAAAGGGCTCTACGCCAAGCTGCCTCCCATGGCGGGTTTGGGGAAAGGTAAGCTATGGAGAAATCAAAACCAGAAATCCCTGAAATCATACAGAAGCTGCAACTTGTTCTCACAGTAACTGGAAATTGAAAAACGTTTCAAAGAAGAAATGTGGTTTCTCAGGCGTTTGGGCCCAAATGTCACAGCATGCGTTCCAGTGCCTCAGCATGACAGAGAAGACGGATGTGCTCCCCTTTCCTGCTTCCACGTTCTTCCACAGCGTTTTCGCTGTGCGGGTTTGACGGAACACGAAGTGAGGCCCCAAACCCGAGACACGGGCACATCACCCTGCCAGACTCCAGCACCGAGGAGACGAAGCTGCGAAGGCTGGGGAGCTAGCGATTGGAGGCGCAGTCAGGACAGCACCCACCTGACCGCGGGGACATTCGCCTGCTTCAGGGTGAGCCACCTCTGAAGCTCCACGTGACAAACGCCGCAGGGCAGAAGTTGGAGCTTCCCCCGGGGACGCTCCACAAACCTTCCCATCTGCGGACGCAAGCCTACCCCTAAGACCTACCATGTCACGTCCTGGAACACGCTTTGCAGACCACTGCATTTGTGTGCACAGTCTGCTCTTCAGAAAGGCTGCTACCGGTCTCTTGATGTAATTTGTGGCAAAATGATGGACTGCTGGCAAGGTCAGAGTGCTGCACAGGGAGTGTTACTCAAATATGAGTGATGCTTAACACAATCCATTGCAGCAGTCTGGCAAAACTGCGGAGTCTTTGGTAAGTCCATCTTTTTCGGAGGATAGTTAACAGTACTTACCTACTTATCTCACAGAGGGAAGGAAGAATTTATAACACGTACGGAGATGCTCTGAGATGAGTCTCAAGAATATTATCATTCACTTTTTAAATTAATTGTTCTTTGAGTATAATGATAATGATACAAATATAAACCATAAGGCAAAACTTTAAAATCAGACGGTAACTCAAGTCAGAGTCGACTTCCAGGAAACTCTCTTGCAGACAAGCTGATCTGGGAAAACTTAGTTTCTAACTGTTATTGGCGTGTGGTCTACGCTGCCTGCTAACACTCAGGCCTGGGGCCACCGGCTCTCCGGTCCTCTGTCTTCACGATCCATCAGTTTCAAAGTTAAGCCAGACAGCAGGCACTGCCACGGTCCTTTGACTGGGAAATCAGCATTCCCACGTCCTCCACGACACGGCCTTCAGGCTCCGGGCTCCAGGACGACCGCATCCGGGGCTTCGAAAGCCAATGAGAAGCACCCAGGGCCTCAGAGTTTTCATGACAGAAAGGGAACAAAACTTTTAATAATTATAACAGTAATAACAAATAATTTAAGCTCAAATGTGTGGAATTCAAAGTTCAATTATATTTGAAATGGTTAGGGGAGGTTCCAGAGAAAAGATGGCCTGAGCGAGTCTTGAAGGATGGATGGCATGGAGAAACGTGTGGTTTGCTACAGGGTTGCCCCCTAGGGACCAGAGGAGAGGGGGCTGAGGGCCTGCGCAGAGCATGGAAGACACGAACTAGCTAAACTGCATGCTGCATCCAGCAGGGTGAGCTGCCGCGGTTAACGAGAACTGTGAACACTCCTGACGACGCCTTATGGAGAGAAAAACGACATACGTGTGCCAGGTGAGAGGTCATCCACTCTGCATATGCATCTTCGAACATACGGGAAAATAAGAACCAACCCTGCCGTTGCCCATGTTTCACTACACACAGCTAGATGGATGAACACAGCGGATGTCTGAGTGGCCACGCTGTTTACTGGAAGGCGGTTTAATAAAGAAACCACCTCTCGTTATCACCAATGGGGAACACACCCAATAACCAGTCAGTCGCTCCCTTACCTGCCTCTGGGGCCACGTGGCTTTGAGAATGGCTTCTGTGCGGAAGAACATGAGGAGCTTGCCGTCCTCCTCTGTCAGGTGAAACGACTGTCCCAAAATCTGCAGCACGTGGACGCGGGGCCGCACCGGCTGCGCGTCGTCAGCACAGAAGGGGCGCAGCCAGGCCAGCAGGTCCTCAGGGGACACCAGCTCTTCTCTGCAGGGCAAAAGCAAGGGTCAGATGGAACTGCCCGAGGCTTCCTTCCTTCCTCTCCCGGTGCTCCCATGCAGTGACTGGCGTGAACTCTTTAACTGTGGGGCGACTTTGCTTTTCGTATCGAGAGCAAAAGTTTAGGTCTTAAATGTCTTACAGCAAACCGTATTAGCTATTTAAAAACTATGTAACCGGAATGCAATTTTTAAACAGTGTCATATTAAAATTCAGTTATAGAAAGCTGATAAAAATAATATTAAACACTATGTCCTTAGCTGCTCTTCCTGTTACGCGAAGTTTAATAAACAGTGTGCTTATTTCAATTAATGATAATAATAGTGTCAGGCATCATTCCAGTAATTTTATATAAATGATTACTATTGACAATAATTTGGCAGAGCAGATATTATAAATTCCATTTTATTTTTTTCCCTTTTGTTGAGCAATAATTGACATGTAACACTGTACTAGTTCACCACGCATGACATAATGACTTCATATATGCACATACTGGAAAATGATCTCCGCAGTAAGTACGGCTAACATCGTCACCTGATGCAGTTATAAAAGTTTTTTTCTTGAAAACTGCTGAGACCCACTCACTTCATAATTTTCCAATACACAGTACAGCCCTGTTAACTACAGTCACCTTGCTGGACACATAAATTCCATCACAGGTAAGGAATGAGGCCTCATGGAAATGGTGTGATGTGCCCGCACACACCTGCAACAGTTCAGGCCTCGGAGCCCATGTTCTTGCTCCCACTTTTCTCCGTGACGGAATTTCAACATGGGGTTAGAGCGCCAAATTTCATACCACCCGAAAGATAAACTACAAACACTTGGGTTTTGAAGGACTGTGTCATCTAAAAGGATTCAGAGAAGAGGATATTTTGTGCAAATTCCGGTCCAGTATTAGAATCCCTTCTGTTGTAATCCCAAGCGGACCATCTCAGGAAAACAACTTATCGTGATGGTGTCAATGAGTTACTACTGATGACTTTTAAGAGACTGCTCATCAGAAGCCTCATGCCCAGGGGGCCCTGGAGCCCCATGACAAAACACCGAATTACACCGGTTTCGTTGTACCCGGACACTACGAGGCTTCCAGCAATAAATCACCCAGACCACGGCCCAAATTCCATGCCCTAAGAAGACCACAAGAAACTTTCAAACCTGAGAAGAATGAAATTCTATGGTAACACTAAGTCAGTGATATTCAACCCTTTTCATCTCAGGGCACACATAAACTAATTACTAAAATTCTATGGCAAAACAAAAATATATATCTTTTGCTGATCTGACATAAAATAGGTGTAATTTCAATTCATTCACACCAGACAGCTATTGTTGTGTTGGTTGTTGTCATTTTTTTATTTGACTACCTAAGGGAAAAGAGGTCAGTGCCCCTGACTAAATAACCAGTCGGGTAGTGCATGTGTTTAAGATCCTGTGCTGCAGTGAGCAGGCTGAAAATCGCTGCACTAAGTATCTACAACTGTCAATGCAATTGTATGGCAATACAAATTAAAAACCAGACATTATTATTTGTATTTACGAATCAAAGAAATCGCAAAATGCTGTGGATAATTGTCATAAGCATTTCCCAAAATTACAAAGTCATTTATTAGTTTTATCTGTGTGTCCTTAATATGTATCAGAAATGGTAAAATTGGGTTTAAAAGAAGTAGAATACCACAAATATTTCCTGCATATCTACTAGGTGCACCGATGGTACTGTGCTGTGGAAAGAGCATTTTTGGGGGAATCTGATGAACCTGCGAATCCTGGCTCCATCCTTTCCTAAAAGCTCTCGACAAAATTCATAAACGTCATCACTTTCATTTCACACTTAAGTAGACAAAGGTCCTGAGAGTGTGTTTCTCGGAGGAGTCGGCGAAACCAAAATGCACATAAAGACCCAGCGCGGTGAGTGGCGCAGAGAAAGTACTTAAATAGCAACATCATCAGCATCAGCATCATCAAACTTTGTGCTTGATGACACACATGAAAAAGTACATGGTCTCTGCCTTCCGAGAACTATTAACACAATGGAACAGAAAGACTTTAAAAGTGACTCTTCTCCAAATTACTAACACGAATTTGAACACTCTGCAACCTGCCAGGCCTGGATTAAGAAGAAGGGACGGCAGGGAGGGAGGGCCTGTGGGGAGAAGAACAGAGGAAAGGCAAGCAAGTCGGTGCAAGCGAGCTAACAGCGAGAGAACAGACACACGGACTCCATACGGGGCCCCGGCCTCCGGGCAAGGACCGACCCGGGTGCGGCACACGTCTCAGCGGCCACAAAACCACTGGGGCATCTGTCAAGAAACGAGATGTAACCACAAATAAACAAACGCATGATGTGTTAATGGCATTACAGTAGCATAAAAAGCGTGATTCTTTCAAAGAATTATCACCAGGTTGTATTAAAAACAATTCCTAGGAAGGCAGTAATCTTGGTATGCACACAATTCCAATCTCAAATCTTAACTTTTGATTAGAGCTGGTAACCAGTTCGTGGCTGCTCTGAGTCTCACTGATTGATAAAAGCACGTGCACATCTCATTGCAACGAGGCAGAAACGGTGACCGGAAAGCCATACACGTGGCCGGATGTGGCCCCAAATTCTGCGTGGTGGAGAGCAGGCTGCCACCTGGAGGACAGCCAACCTTGTGCAGGGCTCAGCGCCCACACACTGCGGGTCCTCAGAGAACCTGGGACGACGCCTTTCGCCTCACGGAGCATGAAGAGTAAGAAGAAACGGATGCAATTTGCTCTCGTGGGCTCTTTTTTCTTTTTTCCTTTTGTCTTTTCTCTGCTTTAAAAATAATGTGAATATCAGAAGTTCGGTGGAGTATGAATGATCAGGCCCTGTTAGTACACATGAAGTGTCAAGACAGCCGAAGCTGGCACTGCAGCTCAGTAGCAATTTCCATAGACAGACAAAAACCCCTAAAGATCCAGTAGTTTTAAAGGAAATCTTTCCTCCTGTTTGAACACCGCACAGAGGATTTCCTCATTAATTATCTGTTTCCTGGATGGACTGGATTCTGCGCATTCTTTTGAGAATCACTAATATATTGGTTCGCACCTGTGGGTCACTCCAGTTAGGAAATGTTTTTAAAGGTATATGAAGGCAGGGGAATAAAAAGAAAAGGCCAAGGCAGGGAGATGCTGCGGAAGGAGCAGAGGAAGCAGAGGCAGGTGATGCCTTCAGCCGCACCTCAAAGCTCAGTCCACGGACCAGCCAGCTAGTGCTTGGGAGCTGGCTAGAAATCGAAACAAGTCAGGTAGAAAAAGTCAAGAACTGTATGATTTCACTCATATGTGGGATACAAAACTGAAAGTGACAAATGAACAAACAAAACAGCACACAGAAACTCACAGACAGACAACAGCATGGGGGTCACCAGAGGGAAGGGGGTGGTGGCAGTTAAGGGTACAGGGGTCAAACACCTGATGACGGAAGATCTGACCTTGGGTGGTGAGCACACAACACAATATACTGATGAGGTGTTACAGAACTGTGCACCTGAAGCCCACACCCTTTTACTAGCCAGTGTCACCCCAGTAAATTTAATCTTTTTTAAAGGAAAGAAATGCAGAACTTTGAGCCCCACCAAGGCCTACTCGAGGGGAACCTTCGGGTGATTCCTACGCACCAGGCCACCTGAGCAGCACTGCCTTGCTGTCCCCGTGCTGGGGTTCTGTGATGTCACAAGACGGTGGGCTGTGGTGACAGGAGTTCATGGCATGTCCTCAGCTGGGTGACCCTGGACCAGTTACACAACCTGTCTGAGCTTCATGTCCTAATCGGTAAAACGGATATAATAATGTGAATAATAAGGCTGTTCTGAGAATTAAGTGAGTTGCTGAATAGCCCCTTCAAAGGTCCTGGCATAGAGGAATAAA
Source organism: Anoura caudifer (assembly GCA_004027475.1). Lineage (NCBI taxonomy): Eukaryota > Metazoa > Chordata > Mammalia > Chiroptera > Phyllostomidae > Anoura > Anoura caudifer. The sequence goes on from PVKU01004391.1 coordinate 63,203, forward strand.
TGCTCACTAGCCTTTTTATTTTAAAATGTGTGGTAGTTCTTTAAAAAAAAAACAACCTTATTTATTTTTAGAGAGAGGAGAAGGGAAGGAGAAAGAGAGGGAGAAAAACGGCAATGTGTGGCTGCCTGTCGCTCACCCTAAACTGGGGGTCTTGCCTGCAACCCAGGCATGTGCCCTGACTGGGAATCGAACTGGCGACCCTTTGGTTCACAGGCCAGCACCCAATCCAGTGAGCCACACCAGCCAGGGCTAAAACATTTGGTAGTATTTTCTTAATTCCAGATTTAATGGATATATTATTTTAAAACATTTTTTGATGATTGACTTTAAAAAAATTCTTGCTTTTCTTAAGCAAACCAATGAACTAATTAATTCTTAACACAAACTAGAATATAGATCACACAGTTGGCCCTCTGTATCCATGGGTTCTGCATCCAGATTCAACTAATCACAGAAAAAACTGGCATTCTTGCGGATGTGTGCTATGTAGCTCCACCCAGGGTGGCTGTGCCCCCAGGGGACACAAATGATGGTTTTCCGTCATTGCTCCCTACACAACACAGTGTAACAAGCATTTACGTGACACCTGCCTTGAATTAGGCGTTACCAGTGATCTAGAAATGACCTGCAGTCTACTGGAGAATGTGGGCAGATGACATGTACAACAAATACTGTGCCATTTCATTTAAGGGACTTGAGCATTTGAAACTCTGTATCTGTGGGGGTCCTGGAACCCATCCCCCATGGATACCCAGGAACAACTGTATTCTCAAACTCTGATGCGACAGACAGACATAAACAATGGGAGAAAGCATACAAATTCGTAACGCAAATTTATCACGTGTGAGCCTATGAATAATGAACTACCTTATCCTCATCTGTAATTGCACGTTATCAAAGGTTTCTGACACCATTTCAAACCCCTCAAACACTCGGCCCTGATGTCCAGGGACAGGAACGTGGCTGAGCTGAAAGGAAGGCTAGCGGTGCAGGGGGCAGAGGCCCCACCGTGGCCTGCCTGGCCTGTGGTGCAGGGACCTGCGCCAGCACGGGTGCAAGACAGGAGAGCTGGACCTTCGCAGGTGAGGCAGGGGCTGGAGGTAACAGGGACCAATATAAAAAGACAGGAAGGACATGCTGATAATGGCATAAATTGCCTAAAAATTAAGCACCAAACCAACACTTGGTAGCCATTAATGCACGCACCCGAACTTTTACTTTTCTATGCAGTCTCTGTGTTTGAAATATTATAGGGTGGTGTTTGCCTAACCTAAGAGCATATGAGAGAGAGAGGGAGGGAGGGAGGGAGGGAGAGGGAGAGAATGATGTACAGAGAGAGAGGTGATTTCCTATCTAACAGATGCCATGGAAGCCACTAGGTGTCCACATTCCAGGGCTGGGACTGAAGGAGGCTTGTTAGGTCACGCAGAGGGCGGGCGGGGGCCTCCTGGAGGTCAGGCAGTCATGTCAGGCTAGGTAATGAGTGACCTGAGAGGGTCCCTTTAAAAGGGCCTGAGTCCCCATGTCACCCTGCCAGGCAGACTGTTAGGCAGGGAAACTGAAGTCAACAGTATCAGGTTTCACTGTGATTCAGAAAAAAATAAAATAAAAACACTTGCTGGGAATAAAAGTTATGACTTTGTGTTTCTTCCTCTTTCTCTTTTTAAGAAAAAAAGAATTCTTTGAGGATGTTTCTTTTCTTTTCTTTCTTTTTTTCTTTTTTTTTTTTTTTTGGTTAAAAAGCCTTTGTAATTGTTCTCAGGAATAAAAAGAAAGACCTTGTTCTGCATCTCCATTCCCTAATGTCCGCCTCTTTGGAAACTGAAGCTTAAGAAACTAGTCTGTATTCAAGAGACCCAAGCTGGATTCTTCTGTGTATTTGGCTGGAAATTCACTGAGAAAAACGCGGCCTTCTGATCTTTTTGAGATGCCCCCAGTGGACGGGCCTGAGCGACCCCACCGGAAAGGGCTTAAAGCAGCGCGTGTGAAGATCCTTTCTTCAGGTGAGGCCAGGACCCTGCTCAGCAGACCTGAGAACAGCGCTGTGCTGACAGTGGCCGTGGGGAGCAGCCAGCCCCCTGTGGACTGACAGGCTGTGCTTGGCAAGGCAGCAGCAGGCGCGGCCTCTGGAAGGTGGCTGAGAATTTCCCCCACCACACCTCCGCCTGCTCTGCTCTCTGCGGAATCCATCCGCAGTTGCCCAGGCGTCTTCCTCAGCCTGAAGTCACATTACCCACCTCTGCCTGCTCGGACTCGGATTTCCCCACCGGCCTGATGTCCCCCCTGCACTCCGTCCTGACTTCCCCGGCAGGGTCCACCGCTCCCTCCGCCTCATTTCTGCACTGCACTCACCACTCTTAGTAGAGGAACCAGGGCTCTGGGCAAGCTGGCCAACCGTGAGAGACTCTGAGCCCCTTGGGGCGGGAGGTTATTTCTCACCCACATTTAACTCCTCGCGACTTGGCACAGAGCATGGCACACAGCAAACATGCAGAAAATAACCGGCAGGTCAGAGTGAAAGGCCTCAATCAGCCACTGCTGCAGCTTCCTGACCACCCCAAGGCCCACAGGGAAAGGGGTGGAGAGGAAGTGGAGGGCCCTGCGCACCACGGTGTTTTCCTCAGTCGCCTGCTCGGCTCGTCCTCTGCACTTTCACCCACACTGTGGGCGCAATGCGATGCTTGGAGACGAGCCATCATGGAGTCCTGGACCGATGCCCAGGCCTACGACTCCGGGAAAAGCCGGCTTCCCTCTCTGAGCTGCTCTGTCCTCGCTGAACATGGCAGCAACACAAGCAGCCATCAAAAACAAGGATCATTGAATGTATACAGAGGAAGACGTCAGAATAGCGAATAAACGAAATGTAAGTGTTTACACATTTTGATCAAAACAATATAAAAATGCATCTGTACCTGAACAATAATGGCACAGGTAATATGCAAATAAAAACAATTATGTTAATGACTGGAACTAGGGGGAGTTTTTCAAACACTTCTTCATTATTACATATTTTCCATTATAACACGAAAACTAGGGCAAGGAGTTACAGGGTCGACATGGACATCAGACATCTGAAAGATTTTTGTGAACTCTGGGAAGTATTTAACTATTAATTCATTGTTGCAATAATTCCTCCCACTTCTAGTGCATGTGAATGAAAAAATCCTTTATGAAAACGGCATTAGAGACACATACCTTTCTAGACTCACACAGCCTGGACACTCTGAGTCCTCTGACAAGACAGATCTAGCGTATATAAAACTTTTTAAATATTTTATTTACTTATTTTTAGACAGAAGGGAAGGATGGGAGAAAGAGAGGGAGAGAAACATCAATGTGTGGTTGCCTCTCACATGCCCCCTACTAGGGACTTGGCCTGCAACCCAGGCATGTGCCCTGACTGGGAATCGAACCAGCGACCCTTTGGTTCACAGGCTGGCATTCAATCCACTGAGCCACACCAGCCAGGGCAAAACTTTAAAAAAATAATATAATATGTATGCTCCAGGATTTCCATACCTAGTCCGTACAGTTATCCTGCTGTGGCTGCAAATCCCTTCTCCTCTAAGAAGCTCAAAGCATGCCTCTCCGTGGCCTTCCTAGGAGGAAGCCAAGAAGCTAGCGAGCTCTCTTAGCAAAGAAGGCTCAGAAGAGAAGATAAGCTAGAGCTGATGGGTAAGTACCTGCAAAAACACTCTAGTTACGCAGAAAGTGTTCAGCTCTTTCTTCGGTCACCTAGAAATGTTGCTTAGTCTTGGAAGCTCCATATATGTACATGTATGTGGAGATATATATGAAAAGTAATTCGGAGACTCTGCGGAAGGCCAGCAAATGAGACGGCAACCCTGCTCTCGTCTTACCCCTTGTCCACGCTGGCGCAGACGGCTGCAACCACCCCTTCCAGGACCTGGAGTGGGTCCCGTGGCCCGCCAAGGTCAGCGCCGCCTCCGCTGCGAAGGGAAAAAGAGAAGCACTGGTTGAGGCGTGGACTGCTCAAGTCTCCGACATCAGCTCACCCGCACTCAGACCACCTGGGTGCCGGCTCACAGCCCTCCCTGTCTGTGCAGGCCACAAAGGCACCGAGCCCTGTACTCTAAGCATGGGTATGAAAGTGAAACATTTTCTTCCCAGAAGAACTCATATTCATGCTTTTTACCAAGAGAACAAAACAATCTTCTTGCATTCTGTCATTCAAAAAACATTCAATGAACATTAAATACATGAGCTGTTGGAAACATTAAGAATGTACCAGGTTGGCCAAAAAGTGTGTTTAGTTTTTTCCGTAAAATAAAAGAGATATTTTTCATTTTTATCAATAACTTCATTGATTTGGATATTTTGAGTATGTCGGCTATCTCTCACATGGTACAACGTTGATTAACCTCGATTAATACCTCAATTTGATTGCTATCAACTTCAGCTGGTGGACCAGGCTTCAGCTAGTGGAGCATCGTCCAGCGAGAAACCTGCAGCAGGAAACTTCACAAAACACTTTCGGCACATTCAGTCAGCTGCAGCGCCTTCTCTATACGCTGCACAGTTCGTTTGTTTGTTTTACATTTCAGTTGCATTTTTATGTCTCTTTAAATAATAAATCATAATATACCAAAAATGTTGCATATTTCCTTCCATCTTCAATATTAAAATCACTCCACAGAAATTCACAAATTTGGTAAGACTTTTTTAAATGGAGGCTGGTATGACAGCTGGCCCAATATAATCTAACGAAATGGTTTCAAATGAAGTTAAAGACAACTAAGCACTACTAGAGCCATCTTACAGAAAAAAAGAAAACAAAACTTCCTGGCCAATCCAATAACAGTCATCCAAATTCTCCAATAGGCCTTTTTATTGAAATACTTGTATTTTCATGGTGCTTAACAGGCATCAGGCACCGCTGGGGTTTTACCACATTCTGCCGTTTACTAGCCCGACAGCCCAGCAGACAGGCACCGTCACCGCGCCTGCTGTGTGAGTGCATGTCTGAGCCCGCAGTGAATTCTGAAAATGCGCCAGAAGAAAACGAAGTTTTAGGTAAGTTTTGTGAATAATATAAGATACATGATTTAAATCAATGCTGAACTCAGTTGGTTTAATGACTTTTTTTATGCTTACTAAATTTTAGCAACTTTCTCAAACATCAGTGTTCTGAATATTGTTGCTAGGAGTCTCTTTTCCTTTGAAAAAGCGGTAGTTGAACTCCTGATGTCCCCTTTCCCTCAGTCGCTAAAAGATTTCATTCACATTCATTGAATGTCTTCAGTGAGCTGAGCATAATATTTATCAGATCAGAACCAAATCAAATCTTCAGTAGAAATGGGTGCAGCGAAAGAGGGAGAAGTACAACTTATGTCAGAATTTCATAAATGTAAAAATAACATGGCATTTCATTTTGATTATTAATGAAAATGTGTAATTTTTAGTAAATACACTAAATTCATCAAGCATAAATACTCAAAACATTTATCTTTGTGGGCTTCACGGAAAACCCCGATTTAAACAGTGAGAAGGTAACGCGAATGGAAAGGTACAAACTGGGCCATCAAGTCTCTCTCACCACGGCAACCAGGAAAGTGGTTCTTGCAACACCACCGCCGCCGCCAAAACCCATGATGCTGCTAGAACAAAGCTTCATTGGTTTGGCCTTTATAATTTCTAGACAAAGTGTCGCACTGCATTCTCTCTTCATATATGAAATCACCAGGTACCTCAGAGCATCATGGTGAAAACTGAATGAAGCTGGGTAATTACACTGATAAAGCCTCATTTGATTGCAGTTCGGCTGCTGAAAACTGACATGCATTTAATCAAAAAGTTCCTCAAGAGCAATGCAGAATTACAAAGAATGCTTACAAGGAGAATGAATTAAGCACGGCTAAATCTTTTAGCCTAATTGCATTATTCAGAGAAAGCACTTGATGCCTCATTATTTTCTCAGCTTAACTTCCCCTCCTGTTTAATCCCCTTGGATACATTCCTGTAAAGACACTAGCACTTCGATATAAAGTTAGGGTTCCTCAATTGTGGGGTGTTTGTTTTTGTTTCTGCAGTTCGTGGCAGGTAACTAATTCTTCAGTACGTGTTAACCTTGCCTTGCTACTTCCTCAGAACCTCTGGGGACCATTTTCCCACCACTCCGTGAAGGCAAAGTAGCAGAGCAAGATTTTAAACTCCCCCTTAAGGTCACCAGCAGCCTGACACCTCAGTGTTTCACAAGCCATCTGGCCTTTTCCTTACGTCAAGAATAATGTGGAGGGGGGTTGCCTAACCAGACGTTAGCGAGTTCCTTGACATATTACACACAACACCAATAATGAAACATTTCCATGGGTCTCTATTCTCAAGACATAAGACTTAAGGAAATCTAATAATCTATCTCTCGCTTCTGTACAGTCCTTCTCAGGAAATGCTTCTACAGGAGTCACATTTCACCCCGAACAAGCACCGTTACTGGCTGCTTAGGACCTTGGGTTTTGCTCGGTGGCCACTGGACCGCTCACCTCAACGCAGAAACGATTTTCATCACTGCGCTCCGCACTATGTCCTTAGGTGAGAGGTCCAGGGGGCCCACGGCCACCTCCAGCAGCTGCTGAATCATCCCGAGGGGCTGACCGTCCAAACACATGGCCACGGCTTGATCACGAACTTTCCCTTTTTCTGACCGGGACAGATCATAGAGGTTACTGTATTTCCGCAGTATTTCCTGAAAGAAAAAAAAAAGTGGTATTCAACACCTCAATATCCAATAGAACTAAGTGTGTACGTGTACACAGTGAAACATTCGGGAGATTCTCGAAGCAGACACGGCAACCAGAAGCCACCCGGAAGAGCGTGTACTGGCTGGAGAGAGCTTGGGCTCCAGGCCCGCACAGGCTGGTGGGCAGATCCTTGCCCCACCGGTTTTTGGGCAGTGGGTCTTGGTGATCTCAAAGTGCAGTCTCCATGACCCCAAGACGAGAGCAACAGGCTCTTGTGAATAGAGGGGGTTGCAAGTGTTAACTGTAAAAGCCCGTCCTTCAGCACCATGTCACGCACAGGGTGATGCCCATTAAGTCCAAGCATTTTAACGAAAAGACTGAAGATGCTAATGTGCCCCAAGTCACACAGCTAACTGTGACGGGTGCCAGGAGGAGAATCTGAAAGCCCCCTGTCCCCCACCCCTGTGCCATGCTACCCGCCCCCCTTTGATAGGACGTGCCAAACCTGAAGTGACCACAAGCAATTTAAGAACTGGGACTCAAACTGTTGTTTTCAGCAGGCCAAATACGGCCGCTTCGCACTAACAACACCTTCCAGGTTCTTTATGGTTTCATGAGTCGTCCTGAATCGAGGTTTTCATCTTTCAGATCAGCACGTGATCATTGACTGCGCATTTCAGGATGCTGCAGAACTACTGGGGTGTTTTGTTTTTTTATTGTGGTAGTGTTGTGGTTATGTTTAAATGCATCTTTTAGAAATAGGTACGGGAATATTTATGGATAAAATAAAAATATGACTGGGATTTTCTGTAAGATAAACTGCCGGAACAGGGGGCGGGTAAGCAGGGGCAGGCACAAAGAATTCTGCTTTGCTGGCTCCCTCTGTGAAAGCTGCCGTTGACAGCAATGCCTGGCCGTCGGGCAGGGCACTCGCTGGTATCGCTACCGGGACAAGAGGGAACTGAGCCTCCTCCATAGGACGACGGTCTTTACCTTAGACGGCACAGACCTTCGAAGATTTCTTTCACCAGGTATGTAATTAGAGGTTAAAGTCGAGGCCTGAACTTAAAGAGGACAGGTGTATGTCCTTCAGTGTTTATTTTCAGGATTTACTATGAAAGGTACCTTAATAAAATCAAATAATGTCCAATGTAGGAACCGGAAGAGTCTCCCATGAGGGACCATCCATGGTCTGACTGCACTGCACGCACAGGCAGCCATTCGGTGCCTGGAAGTCACAGCCTTGTTGAAACAAACAGGCTGTTCTGTGAACAGTCTTCTCGGCCGGACACACTGTCCTACTCAGTGACAGACAACACCTGTTCCAAGGACAGTGACGGCAAACCTCTGATCTGAATGTAATAGATTTGATTTTAAAAAATGAGACGAGTATTTTAAAATTTAAATTTCTAATTAGAATGCTTTATACTAATAAGTATAAACCACATGCAGAGTCTGTGTTCAGCCCGGTTCTTGTGATGATGGAGCACAGCGCTGCAGACGTCAGTGGTGAAATCTAGGCTGGCGAAGCCGAACTGCCCCCCGAGGAGGCTCCTGTCTCGCTCACACCAGCACCTAATGCTGTTCCTTGGACAGGCGAATGGGCACCGAGAGGCACAGAACGAAAGAAAATTGCTATCATTATCTTTTCTACGAGGGCTAGCGTTTAGGAGCCTCGTACACATTTTAAAGTCTTCCAGTCGTTCTTTATATGGGCTCCTCTCCACTGAATGATCCCTCTAGTAAGGAAAACTTTTTTTTATAAGCTAGGAATGTAATTCAGTAAACATGTTAGATCTAAGAAAAATAAAAGATGAGGTTGGTGGCCACTCACAGGTTCATTTACCGTAGCATTAAATTTTAACTGTATAAACTTATATATCTAAACCCTGTTTTTACCTATACGAAAACTGTCCCCTTACTGATTCGTCAACTGTTCAGCCATGGGAAACAACATCTAAAAACCCCATGACTGCCCCACACGGTCACACACCCCGAAAGCTGCCACGGCTGCAGAGACGCCCCGGCCAGCTCTGCCACGCTGGTCCCCACACCTCGTCCTGGGCGGGGTGCCTGAGTCCCCTGAGGATGCTTCAGAGACACCACAGGGTCCCAACGAGAAACCGGCTGGGAACGATTTAACAAAGTTATACCGAAAACACGGGACACAAAAGCGGGATGAGTACACCTGGTTAAAAAAAAACAACTGCTGACAGGCAGGGGTGGTTATTCCTGAATTTTCCTGAATTTTCAGGGGGAAATAGATCATTATCCAGTTAGGGAGCACAACAACTGCCCGTGAGAAGTGGGCATTCCCACAGCGGGGCCCCCCCCGCCCCCCGGGCTCCCCCAGGGCTCCACTCAGGCCCCTCTCCCTTCCTCCCAGCTCCTCAGCTCCTTCCTCCCAGGTTATCAACTGCGTGAAGGGGCCTGGAACCCTTTTTAAAGGACAGAAAACTGAGCTGACTACCAAGCGACAATGAAGAGGCAAAAAGATACAGGCTTGAGGGCCATTTTCAAGGGCATCCACAATGCTGAAAGCCCTATCAGGACTACTAATGTAGCTTTAAAGGGCACGGGGAAGAAAATGCTGACATTACCTGAGCACCTGAGCCCACAGCTGAAGTGTTCATTTCGTTACCTGTTCGCTGTCTTTCAGAGAAACGATGAAGCTATGGTTCAGGGTCTCCAGGTGAGCGAGCGATTTCTCCAGATGACTCAAGGCACCTGCATAGGTCACTTTAGAATCACCAGCTTCCTGAATGTCTTCTTCTGAATTTCTTTTCCTTGGCTTCTCAATAAAATGTTTGACGGCCTTAATGGCCTTGCTAGTCATCTCTTTACGTGCCTCCACGGTCAGCTTTAAAAGAAAAGGGTGAACGGCGGTGAGGGAACCAGCCCTACGTCATCATGTATGGCATATTTAATAAGGTATTCGTGAGAAAGAGAGAACAAAAGTACAATTTTAATATGTGCAACTTCAACCGCTGAGTAAGACCTTTATTATACTAGTTTTTCTTCCATGAAACAAACACAAGGAAACACCATTTATAGTATTAAATTAGTAAAGAGAGATTTTTAAAAATGCTAATGCCCAAAGGCAGGCAGTGTTATGATAAAACTGGTGTTCAAATAGAGTACCGGTTATAGTGCAAAAAGCAAAGTTAGTACCACAGCCGTAATTCCCAGTTTTGATCACTAATTGTAAGGGAAGAATCCAAAAGGAGAAGAGCATAGGCAGGAAGATTTTAACTGGAACAAGGCTACGAAAATAAAACTTCAAACGCAATCCAATTGTCTGCTATTAAGAGAAATGATAACTAACCTGAACTTTATTTGTGCATATGCCTGAAGATAACATATATGTATATCTATACTTATATATCTAATATACATATATACACATACACTGTACACACACAAAAATTAGTGACTATTTTGTTTAAATGTTGCAATTATGAGGCATTTTGCTCTCAACTTTCCACATTTTCTATAATAATACTGTATTTACTCATTTACAAACCAAGTTTTCATTGAATTCTGACACGTGACCGCCACTGTTAGGTATGCAGGGGTTATATCTAACTGTGTTAAAAATACTGAGCTCACTTGGCCTCAAGAACACAAAGTTAAGTCTAATCTCAACCCATTCTGATGGAGGCACCGCCCACCTCTGGGCCATTGTGGGTCCTCAGCACACCTGTTGATTTGTGCTGCTTTGGATCCTGAATTTTAGGCTCCGGCCAACTATCAAAGCATATTTTACTGTAGCCTTAAAGAGACTTTTGGTTGATTTTTAAAAACAGCAGCAGACAGAGTCCTAAGACAAAGCCTCACAGCTCCTATCAAAGTCTCTTCAACCTGGGCACCGCGTGTCTCTGATCCTTCTGAAAAGCAAGCCCAGGCCTCAAGATTCAACACCCGACACCCGAGGCCCCAGCAGGAGGTGAACTTCTCCCGCCCTCCATTTTCGTAGGTTCCCTTTGAGTCACCCTAATTAGCACTTTATGACAGAGACAGCTAACATGTTCTTAATTCCACACAGATACTGATAAAAGGCGTCTTTGGAAAAGCACTATTCCCAGCCAGCGACTCGTAACTACATGTTTGCTTTCCAAATGCAGCTTCAAAGTAAGTTCTGTAGCCCGTCCTCTTGCCAGACAGCTACCTCCAGCCCCTGTGGCACTGAACGAAACCAGCAGCCAGCACTGACTGGCAAGTACAGTTACATTACTGACTTTCTCTACCCAAATAAACTGCCCATTCCCTTCTGTGGCCAAGGAATACAAGACACCAGAATCTGCGTGTAGCTCAACAGACCTCCCTACTTCCCCCATTACGTGGATGGGAAGACTGAGTGCAGGGTAGGGTTAAGTGATGTGCTTGGGTTCATCATAGGAGAGGAATAAAAGGCAGCACTCAGGTCCCGCTGCTGTCGAGCCAGCGTCCCCTCTCACTGTGCATCCGACAGCTCCCGCTTGGTCATTTCTGCCTCCTCGCAGGTTCTGACAGAGTGTGTGACAGAGGGCGTGCTGGCTGGACACTGAACAACAGAAAGGACAAATGAGAACATATTGCAGTGAATCCCTCCTTTCTCTTCACTTATATTTGCTCCCCCAAGAAATACAGGCTCAGGTATACCAGCTGGCCAGATGTTTAGTCTCCTAGCCTATTACAGAGCATAGAAGAGTTTCAACAGCAGACTGGCAAGAAAGGACGGGCAGGGCAGGCCATCCTCATGTGCAGGACGCAGGGCCCAGGAGAAGCAGCATGGAGATGCCCTTGGGTAGGTCCAGCTGCATCTCCACTGCCCAAGGTTTCACTTGCCTTTGTCAACATCCCCGGAATGGCTGGTAAGAAATCAAATGAGGTAACAGTAAATCCATCAGCAAAAAAAGGTCTTACCCATAGAAAATGCTCATTAAATGGAAGCTCAATTTCAGTTTGACCAACTAATATAATATATAGGCCATCTTCCACCTGTTAAATTTTTATCTTCCTCATAAATCTGTCATATAATTCCCCTTTAGGAAAACTTTCTTCTGCTTCCCAAATTCCTTAGCATGGTACTCAAGGAGTTTCACAAGCTGGCCCCGAGCTGACCCCCTAGCCTCGAGGTACAACTGTGACCCGCACCCTGAGCTCTGGACACACAGGCCTGTCATTACTCGTGTCAATGCATCTTGTTGTCTCAATGAAATGCTCTTTTCTCTCCTTTGCAAGACAAACCCCTAGTCATGTTTGACCTCGACATCCTGGACTCCCCGGTTCCTTCGGCCTCCGCAGCCAGTAGGGACAGGGTGAGTTTAAGAGATACGAGTTCAACACTGGACTCACAGCTGGCAGACTTATTTTCTTTGAACTCTTGTACGACGGAACAAGCACGAGGTAAGAAAGTAAGACCGACGAAACATGCCACGGTGGGAACAGCCGTTTCCTCACTGACCCGAGCAGCCGGAGCATGCTTTTCTCCTTAGCCTTTTTTTTGAAGCCTATGAATGAACATGTCATTCACACACATTATTATTATAACAACCAATCAAAGATCTTTTTAAACTAGTCCCTGACAGCAATTTGCAACTGGTATTAAAAAATGTGCATTTTGAAAGCTAAGTGGGTAAACTGTTCTATCACTTGATAAATTGGTAATGAACATCTATTTTCCAGGCCCCATGGAGAGATGAGATAAAAACATGAGGCAGGGAGGTGGGAGGGTTGGGGCAGTGGGCTGGGATGGGAGTAAAAGACAGATAACTGTGCAAGAACAACAATTAAAATGAATGAATGAATGAACGAATGAATGAATGAAAGAAAGAAAGGGAAGAAAGAAAGAAAAGGAAGGGAGGGAAGGAAGGAAGGAAGGAAGGAAGGAAGGAAGGAAGGAAAGAAAGAAAGAAAGAAAGAAAGAAAGAAAGAAAGAAAGAAAGAAAGAAAGAAAGAAAATAAATATGAGGCAGGCTCAAAGAAACCACATTCAGTGTAGGAGATAAGATGGTGGGGAGGGGAGAAAATCAAGGAGACACCCATGACATCTGCAAGTCATACTGGGTGAACCTTCAAGGTACACTCAGCCCCTACTCAACTCCATCACCTCCCCAGCACCACTCGACACCACGCCACCATCACCCCTCATGCACTGTGATGGCTCTCACTGGTCTCCCGCTGCGGTCATCACCAACATAAGCAGCCCATGGTGAGCCACGCTCCAGCCCATGAAGTCTGAACCGGAGCGACGAGTCATTTCTGAGCCAATGTGACAAGTAGCCCACATGTTCTGTTATCCAGTCACCCTGCTCTCCCAGCCAGGGCAGCTAAGGAGGGGCAGGTCCCAGACAGTAGGGCAGCCTGCAGCCTGAACCCTAAGTGGCTCTGTGGTCCAGACCGCTTTGCCACCTCTCAGTGGAACAGGGGCATGAGGGAATGGGAACCTTGGTTGTGTCGAACCACAGTGCTCCTGGCTTTAGTTGGTGACTCCAGCCTTGTCCTAGGAACAGAGTGGTATTTTCAGAAGAGAAATCGGATCGAATCACTTCTCCAAGTAAATCTATTTAATGGCTTCCCAGTTCACCAAAATAAAACCCTGTCTCTGACACCCTATTAGGCCCTGTGGGACTTGCTCTTCCCCTCCCCTGCCTGTCTGCTCCTACCCCCTCCACACTGTCACTCCACTCCCAGCCCTCCCCGCATCCCTCGGCGCCCTTCCACTTGCTGGTCCCTCCGATGAAAGTGTTCCAAAATCCTCTGCCTGGTCGCTGTGCTGCCTCAGGGTTTTCTCCTGACCAGGCATTACTATTTTTTACTTTGGCATTGACATACGGGGCTCCTGTTTGCTTACCGTCTGTCACCGTTATCTTCCCAGAGCCTGGAACGGGCTCACACATAATGAACGCCCAACACGTCTATCGGTTCTGTGGCGAACGAATGACATTTTGAGAAACGGAACAGCAAAGGCAGCATTGCAGACTCTGCTTTTTAAGCAGATATTGAGGCTGAGATCAAGCAGCTACTAAGGCTGATACTGAGGCAATGGCAGGGGACTTGAATGACCCCTGGCGAGCACTCCAGTCTGGACAGGGCAGGGGTGGAAGGGGCCCCACGGGAAACATGGCAGGCGCCACGGGTCTGTCCCATGCTGGTTCGTGTGGCTGGTTGGTCAGTTCTCACAACCCTTTACGAAGACCTACGACCCAGTCTTGGCTGAGGGCAGTGAGCTGGACTTGGCCTGCAGGCCACAGCTTCCTGACCCCCTGACCTATAACACTGAAGAGCTGCAGTTGGGAAGATGAACTGACAATAAATGGTGAGTGGTCCTGAGTGCCAGGTGAGCTGTGCCGTCTGAACCGCAGGCATTCGGAAGCTGCTTGGCCCACCGAGGACAATTACATGGAAGTGGCCTGCTTGGTTCCCAACTGAAAATACACTATGGGAGAATCTCGCACCAAAGAAATGTGTGAGACCTGTCTCTGAGAAGAAATAAAATGCCATCCTTTGTCAAGCCTCCCTTCACCTGTCCTTCCAGGATCGGTTCAGAGGTCACCCCTCCGGAAGTGGTCTGGGAAGCAGCTGCCCATCCCTGGCATCGTCTCTGCTCAGGGGACACACCACCCCGTCTGCGCCTCCCTAAGGCGCTCGTGAGCCACATCAAAGAGTGCACGGCACTGCAGTAAAACCATCCGGTTATTTGTACATCTGCCTGACTAAACAAGGAGATCCTTCTGGGCAGAAACTGTGCTTTTCAAGTCTCTGTACTGCTGGCACCTAACACAATGTCTAGCACATTGCAGACAAACAGAAAATAGCTGCTAAATTACTGAACAATTCTGATCAACGTGCAGGGAAGAAGAACCTTTGAGAGCGCAACAAAATGACATGTTCTCAACACGTCCCTGGAAACCTGCATCCACCATGTGCCCAGTGGCTCCAATGTACCAGCGACTCTGCAACACCCTGTTCCTGTATGAGGGCCCCACGGGACTGAAATCACAAAAGGACATTTTAAAGGACTTGACACAAAATAAATGAGACGAGATGTATGCCAACAGGACAATCCGTGGTTATCAGAAGTCAAGGAGGAAGAGGCACAAGGACGTTAAACAAGAAATGACTTTCAGTGTGTCCACTTGACAGAGCCACCGCCAGGGCTGGGTGCTGGCGACACAGACAAGATTAGATCAGGTCTCTGCCCCGGGGCACGTCAAAGCCCGGCTGGAAACGCACAGAACCGCCATCACTATAAAACTGCAACAGGGAAAATGTGAGCAGCCACAGAGGGTCTTGGGAGGCACCCTTGTACCGACGGAAGGGAGGGGCTGGGGCTCTAGGAAAGGTTTGCTGAAGGGAGCTACTTACAAGAAGAATCCTCAGGACTGAGTGGGCATTAGGACAAGAAAAGACTTCCAGGCGGCCCCCAGGCCCAAGGAGCCAGTGGGACCTGAGAATATCAGCTTGGCTGGAGGACAGAGGCAGACAAGGCCAGGCAGAGAGGGAGGGAGAGGCGGGCGGCGGCGAGCACTGGAAGGGCCGCACGCCAGGCTGATGGGACTGTCCTTTCTCCCCCTCAAGCCTGGGAAGCTGGAGAGAAAGGGGTGTGAGCAGCACAGTGACACAGTGAGTGCGATCGCTCCCCACCAACGGCTTTGCTGAGACCCACCAGGACAACCCGCATGGTGGGCAGGCGCTGCGGGGCTGGGCGGTCGTGCTCAGCAGACACGTTTTGCTCCCTCTGTGAACTGAACATGGCCTGACTTTGAAGGTAAGGCTGATACTGAGGAAATGGCAGGGGACTTAAGAAAACCCAGCTGGTACCCACACAGTCAGGTGGGAAAATCGGGGTTTGGATACGGTTTACATTGCTAACCACATAGAACGGGCAAATCATAAGCAAAGTTATTTTATTCACATATTTTTAACATCACAGTTAATTTGGAGATTGGAAAACATTTCTTAGACTAATAAAAGGTGGATAGATAGCCACTCAATTTGGTTCCTTTGAAAACCTCACACTACTTTTTCATCGTTCCTTCTTTCAAGCACAAACACGTCAACCCTCACCACTTGTGAGGCCCGGGCTTCGCACAGAGGAACAAAGGTAAATTTAGGCACAGTCCCTACCTTTGACAAATATACATCCTAATGGGGAAACCAAACACAAAAATGAACATTTATAAAGTGTGAAAGAAGCATAAATTAACTGTGTGGGTGTACTTACAAAAACGTCTTAGGAAGGCAAGCAAATCCGTACAGAGGCGGGGGCACAGCAATCAGGCCCGGCAGGACGAGCAAGCCCTCAAGGGGAAGAAGGTGGGCGGGCGTCAGGGGAGAGGGCAGCAGGGCGACGCGGACCGGGGCTTTTACCGAAGACACAGCTCTGCGGTGGTGACTTCCCACCTTCCCGCACGCCCCCACGTACCCAAGGGTTTAGTGCTTCCCACCTAACGCAGTGGCTCCCCACCACACGGAGTCTCGCAGGCGTGGAGGAGTGGGTGCAGGGAGACAGCTAAGATGATATTTGGAAAAAGAGGAAGAAATGTTTTTAAAAGAGATCAAAATATCCCAGGAGTCTGACCCCGCTGACGGCTCCTTCTCAGTCGCACTGACAAGAAGAGCTGGCCACTCTCCACCCCCTCAGCCCCCTGGAAAGTCACTGCCCTGGGGGTGAGGAGGACCCTCAGTGCACATGGAAGGTCTGCGAGTGTCCAGGCGACACCGTCCCGCAGGAGACGGGATGCAAAGGAGGGCGGGGGTCCCCACGGTGTCATGTTGGGAACTACACATTCCCCTTCAGGACCGTGGTCTTCAAACCGGGGCATGCCACCTCACGTGATGTCTTTTCGAAGAATACACAGATGTAGACAGCTTCAGCAGAACTGGTTTCTAGATTTTCATGTTCTCTAAATACTCTTTCCTGAAACTGATCTTCTGGAGAACATGCCGGAAGCCAGGGTGCTGCATCGGTTCTCTCTGCGATCCCTGTCCACAACAACTGGGCCTCCACCTACGCGGGAAAGGCCTGCCCCCCATCCTTCCTGAATCTCACTTGGAGTCCACTGTCCTGAGTCCAACAAGCTCCTGGACACCAAGCCCAGGGACAACTCAGTACACAGGTACATGAACGGACTCTGATAACTGCACAGCAAATTACTTTGTGCATGTCACACGGCTTCCAATTCTTTACTTTCACCAAAATTTATGAAGAATCTAATTGAGTTGTCAGCTGATAAATCATTAAAAATCATTTTTAACAATAGACCACTTTGTGACTTTTGGCTGACAGCTTGGAGGGCATTCAAGGACTCGAGTGGCACTATGACAAAACTCCTCCCCCATCCACTTATGCGAACAAGGCTTTTCAGTATTCATATCCGTAAAAACAGGAAATGGAAGGAATTGGTGTTGAACGCCATCTCAATCTAGCAATAAGTGATAGTCATCTTCGGACACACAAACTAATTAAAAACAATGTCTAAAGCCCTACCTACCTCATTAAGATGCACATTTTAAATACAGTTTTATTTTTATAATTAATACATACTTATTAAACATTTTAATGCATCTATGTTGCTTTGGTCTAATATATAATGCAATAATTTAAACAAGAACTCAAAGCAGAGCCGTAATAAAAAATATTAGAGCCCCATGGTCATAAGAAAAACTGTAAATGTTAATTTATATTTATGGAATTATTTTTGATGCAGAGAAACAAGACCTTTAAGCATAAAAGTACCTCATTATAAAATTACATGACAGTGAACTGCAAAAACTCCCGACACAAAACAACTCTGTCCGAACTGCTTCAGTAAGAGACATGACCAAATCCTAGGGTGACTACTGGCCACCAAAGGCCATTAGGATGACCATGGTCCATCTTCAAACACCTGAGCGAGCCCAAGGTCACCAGAAGCACAGACTGTTCTGCCAAAACCCGGTCACAGGCCAACAGGCCCTGCCGCCGCGTAGAGCAGCCACGCTAGAAAGCTGGCAGTCACAGACCCCCTCTCCGGCCCTCTGAGGGGCGAAGCTTCCCCACACAGAGCTGTCCGCTCCAGGACCGGGAGCTGTCTTTGAAATGCCAGCGCCTTGCTCCACCTTGCACATCTTCCATCACGAAGACCTAAGAAGCTGGTCTTCCAGGTGAGTGCCAGTTAGCAAGCCCAGTCACAGGGACCAGCACCTCTGCCCCCTTCAGCGCCCGTCTGGGCCCTTCCCTTAGCACACCCAGCGTGTATAAAAGCCTCCTGCCCTCTGTTTCGGCCAAGTCAGACTCAGCTGACATGGATTCTCTTCCCTGCTGAGTGGTTATCACAAACAAAAGGAGAGTCTGGCTTTATTTCTCTTCGACAAAGGAAACAAAGTAGGAAAAGAAAGGATGCAACCATTCCAGCTGCTAAAGATGTGCTTACTCTGGCCCTGGGCAGGTGGCTCTGCTGGTCAGAGGGTTGTCCCCATGCACCAAGGTGCGGGCTCGATCGCAGATCAGGGCGCGTACAAGAATCGACCAATGGAAGTATAAATAAGAGGAACAGCAAAACCAATGCCTGTCTCTCCCCCGCCCTTCCTCTCCTTCTCTAACAAATCAAGTAAAAAAAAAAAAAAAAAAAAGACATGCTGAAGGGACAGTGGTACATCTCAAACCATTACGTTAATGTAGACTGCCCTGAGTACAAATAGAGCTACGTGCAGTTTTACTTTAAGTGTCAACATTTAAAATACTGAAAACTACAACATCCTTTGTACCCACTTAAAATTATGGTAAAAGATGTTTAGGTATCAAGTGCTATGGTTGGAATGTTGTGTCCTCCCCCCAAATTCATACACTGAAATCCTCACCCCCAAAGGTGCGGCTGTTCGTAGGTGGGCGGAGCCCTCACTCAGGAGCTCTGTGCCCTGTAGGAGGGATGGACCCCTCCCTCACCAGGTGAGGACACGGGAAGAAGGTGCCAGCTGTGGAAAGGAAGAAGCCCTCACCCAGAGGTGGCCGTGCTGGCACCCTGATTGCGGGCGTTCCACCTCCAGAAGTGGGAGAGGATAACCAGGCCACTTTAAATTCTCTCAGGCCCGGGAGCGAAGCAGCTGCAAGTCCTCTCTCTGGAGCACTATTCCCCTGCAGTGTGATTTTTGCTTAGGCCACTGGTATTGAAATCAACTGAATGCACTTCAACAGCGCAAACCCCTGAGCCCTCGTCAGACCAACGGAGTCGACCTAAGGGACTGGGGACGGCACTGGAGCTGGGGGAAGAAACGAAGAAACCTGTATTGGGAGGAAGCTTCCCTTGGTGAGTTCCAAAGGCAACGCAAGTGTGTGACACATTGCAATAGCAAGCTCTGGGGACTCTCAGCTTCCGAGTGCCCTGACCTTGGTGTTGAATGAGGGACATGGTGGGAGGTGGCTCCTGGGACTGCGAGCAGAGGGACAGAACAGTTGCCAGTTAAGAGGTCCAGACAGGCTGTAGGGGTGAGGGGTGGGGGCGGCTGAGAGAAGGCAGTTCTGGATTTAAATGGTATACCTAAAGGAACCAGGAAACGCCAACGCTATCTGTGTGAGCTGCCAGGGTGTGCCCTCCCAGACGCACGCAGTCAGGGGCTGTCAGTGGACCCAGCAGCTTCTAAAGGTTTCCAAGACCCATAGTACGAAACACATCATATATCAAAACTCAGTAATATCACAATGTATGCACACACATAAATGCATATATTAAGAGCAAGCTGAAGTTGTAAGTCAGTTTCTAAAACACCTGAAAATCTGCTCCAGTGATGACATGTTACTGCAGAAGCCAGCAAACATCAGGACTGGAAACAAGGTATCCAACTACCTGAGTCAGATTCAGTTGACTTCATTAAAAAAAAATCACTTTATGTTTTACTGAGAGCATAATAGTTGATCACGTCTAGGTCTACTTTCCCTACTGGGCTATGAGGCCCAACTCAGCAGGACCCATGTCTCACTGAATCTTTACTCTTAGTAAAGAGCTTAGTAAAGCACTTGAAGCACTGTTTTAAAATTGTAAATATAGAATATTATGAAATAGTATCTTAAATATTATGGAGCTGAAAGTGAAAATTGAGTTTTTAAAAAATTTGCTTTAATATAATTAAATAGTCAAATACAAAAATCAGAATGCAACTTTTAGCACATTCAATTATATGCTTAACAACAACAACAAAAATCACCACCATAAGTTGGCTCTTTTGCCTGAACCATCGATTGCTAATGCAGTAAGAATGAATGGTGCAGGACCCTGGGGCCCCTTTATCTCTGCCTTTCGCCTTGTAACGTGACCACAGAATTACTATTGTTCTTTAGCAGAGTATATGGGGCCTGATCTTTCCGACTGTTCCCTTTCGGCCATGTCATAAGCTAATGCCTCCTAAGCTTTCCAAGAGCTTGGAAGACCCCTTTACCTGAATAGCGAGGGACCTGAGGAACGTTCGGAACGAGGCGGAACGTCCCTGCAGTCGGTGCTGAGTACTTCTGTCCACTGCTGCTGTGCACACGCAGGGGTCTTTAAGAGGGTCTGAGAGTGTTCATTCACACTACCATTCCAAATTCTTCCTGGATCATACGCATGCATGTGCTAAACACAAATGGTTGCTATTAACACCATCTTAGGTGTATTCACTGAGTTTGCAGCAAAACCATGTGTAAGTTTGAAAATCCCCATCTTATCCCAACACTTGAAACTACTCAGGATCATTAAAAACCAAACTAAACCATTGCTGGATTTTTGAACTCGAGCTGAAAAGAATCCAAATGTCACTTTTTGACCTTAAAGGTAATAACAAAACAGGAAGAGGGATCAAAGTGAGCGACATTACGTAGGAAAGAGGAGGGCGTGCAGGGATGAACACAGGACGGGGCGTCGAAGGCGCCCGCACCACCGAAGGTGAGCGCGGGACGGGGCGTCGAGGGCGTCCGCGCTGCCGAAGGTGGGCCGACGAACAGTGACCCAGAGCTGCGAGGTCGGCCAGACACAGCGGTCAGCAGGGGCGTCATTTCCACACTCCTTCCCCCCGCTGCTTCTTTTCATGTTAAAACATGCCTGGGTATTTGCTGCACATTATTCTGAGGTTGTTTGTTAACTCCGCTGTCTTCCCCAAGATTTCTGCCCCTGGGAATGTGGAGCCCACACACTCCACAGGAAGGGGCGGGTCCTTCCCGCATTTACTAATGCAGAGGCCAGGGAGGGCGGCAGCCGCCCAGCTGCCAGCTGCCTGCCCCCTTGCGGGCAGAGGCATGAGTGTTTATGATGGGGTGGTGCACATGGTCTTCTGGCCAATTTTCACCCTCTCCTGCTAATTGTTACCTTAGCCAATTTGCAATAATTTTCCAAGCACAAATAGAGAAAGAGCTTTCTGTTTGTCAGTAGGGCCAATAATCACAATCACCCCAGATGGGCTTTTGCAGCCAAATTTTTCAGCCAAGGGTAACAGTGGAAAGCAAGATTAGGGGAGCAGGCCCAGGTGTGAATCCTGACTTTCACTGCTTTCTCTCTCTCTTTTTTTAATTTTTTTAAAAACATTTTATTTATTCACCTTTAGAGGGGAAGGGAAGGAGAGAGGGAGAGAGGGAGAGAAATATCAATGTATGGTTGCCTCTCATGTGTCCCTTGCCGGTAACTGGCCTGCAACCCAGGCATGTGCCCTGACTGGGAATCGAACCATAATGCTTTGGTTCACAGGCCCGCGCTCAATCCGCTAAGCTACACCAGCCAGGGTTCACTGCTTTCTCTTAAGACACTGGGACAGTTATTGAACTTCTTTGAGCTCTAATTTTCTATTCTGTGAAAATGGTGATAAAAGTATTTACCTCACAAGGCTGGCAGGACAATTCACGGGCTAATGTCACAATAAACAGTCTCTTCTTTCTGTTCTGTGTCTGTCTGCAAGACTGGGTTTGTAAGGGTAAACAGAGGAAACTGGTTAATGCGGACCACATTCCAGGGCAGCCTAAGTGACTACAATGGACTTTCGGAAATACTAGTTTCCCCTTGTAATTACAGGGTGGCATCGACAGACCACTAAGGGCCAACTTCTGCAGCTCACAATATCCAGAATGGACGCTATCTCCACAACCCTCCTTTGAGGAAGTGGCCAGAAGGGGCCCCTGAAACAGGCTGTCTGTGTGGCAACAGACCTCTTCATGACCTGAGCACGGCTGAGGGGATCAGAACGGGTGACGTGCCAAAGGCAGCCACATTGAGGCTGCACATCCAGGACCTGGCCAGCTCTGTCCTCTGAGGCTGCTCCACTCTGGGTAGTGGTACGCAGCCGAAATGGTCCCTCTCTGGGGAAATTTCGATGTGAGCCTGTGAGCGAGCGTGAGTGTGAGAGGCGGGGAGCCAGAGTGAGCAGGGTCCCACGCCCCTGTCCTGTGTCCTCACCCGTCAGCGTCTGGGAAGCTCTGCCACCGAGACGGTTTCCTTTTGCTCACGTTCTCCGTGTCGGGTCTTCTTGTTCTCACCGCAGTGCCCGTTAACCAGAGGCCCAGAGTGTGGGGCTCCGTACAGCCTGACAGAACCTGCTTCTAAAGCTTGATGTTAGAAGATCACACCAGCACCAAATGCTACTTCTCCCCCCACCCCCCCAATAGCCCTTCTCCAACCCCTGGGCCACTCACAGGTGCACACCAGCTCCCTGCTTCCTGTCCAAGTCACATCCAAGCTCTGCTGGCCCTCTCTCAGGGACTCCTTGTAACACACAGCCAACTGGGACTGAACAAACCCTCCGACTTACTAAGGGTAAGAAGCTTCACGGGCCCTGGAATGCAGAAAACACTTTATGTCCTGGGCTTGACTTACTTCGGCTACAGCGGCCCTTCTGCGCTTTTCAATTCCTGACGCAGGAGAGCGTCATGCAGCCGTCAAGTCTGGAATCAGGAGACCTGGCTGTGAAAATGGGAGTGCACGCTTACTGCTTGCTGAGCTCTGCACACGCCTCCTTTAAGAATCTGACGTTCAGGCTGGAGATGAGAGTCCTTGTTCTGTGACCACCCCACAAGACAGCTGTGAATACGGGAGCATCATCACACTCAAAGCCAGGCAGCTCTTGCTCTGTTTCCGTGCGTGCGTGCCCTGTGTCCCGGACCTCGCACCCGCTGGAGGCAACCCTTCGCCACGCGGCCTCCGTGCCGCTCCTCACATGTCAGACAGCTCCAGGCTGCTCCCCATCAGGCCCGTCCCCTCTCCAGTCCATGCACCGGTGATAAGTGCTCTCCTCCTGGAGGGTCTTGCTCCCACATTACCTCCTCAGTGAGATGTCCTCGGACCACCGTGGTTCAGACTGTGCGGGCAGCTGGCCCGCCCTCCTGAGTCCTCCCCAGACTTACCTTGCATCTGTCTCTATCCCCACAACACATGTCTATACTCTCTCACTCTCCTTTACTGTCCGGCTTCCGCCTCTCCCCAGTGTATGGTCTCTAAGGTTAGAGATGTCCGTCTCTTCTGCTTAGGGCTATACACCTCGCACTAAGAACAATTCCTGATACACAGTAGGCCTGATGTTGATTTGTCACTGTTGTATAACAAACTACCCAAATGTAGAGGCTTAAAACACTAATTATCTTAGAGTTTCTAGGAGCTGTGAATCTGGCTGTGGCTTTGGTAGGTGCCTCCAGACTAAGGTCTCTCGTGAGATTACACTCAAACCAGCGGCCAGCACCACGGTGTCACCTGATGACCGGGAGGAGGCGGAGATCCACCCCCACGCTGCCTCCAATGGTCATGAACAGCTGGGTCTCCGGTCACGGGGGGCTCCGCACAGCATGGATGCTACCTTCCCCAAGAGCGATCGGACAGAGTGAGCGCCCAGGACGCAGGCGCAGTCTGCCCCAGCCCTACCGTGCAAGTGCACCATCGCTCTTGCTGGACTCCGTTCCACAGAGGGGCGTCAGCAAGGCTGGCCCACGCGCCAGGGGAGGGGGTGACACAGGGAAGGACACATGGGAGGGCAGGATCATTATGGCCGGCGGGGCAGCTGTCTTCCCTGGCACCCAATATGCATCTGTTCAGTGAGTGAACACATGAACTAATGACGCATACTTGAGAAGGAAGATTTTAAGCCAAGTGCGAAAACAGATCTAGGGACTTCACTAGGGACTTACCGAGTTCTGACGTGCAGGAAGTGGGAAAAGGGCTCAGGGGACAGGGAATCTCAGAAGTGTAAGTGCCCTGTGGAACCTTCGACTGGGGAGCAGGTCCTTTCTTTAGAAACTTGTGACAAAGGGACATCTTTCTCAGGACTGTCTGTATTTTATTCATTTATGAGTAAA
Organism: Anoura caudifer; assembly: GCA_004027475.1. Lineage (NCBI taxonomy): Eukaryota > Metazoa > Chordata > Mammalia > Chiroptera > Phyllostomidae > Anoura > Anoura caudifer. The sequence continues at coordinate 87,164 of PVKU01004391.1, forward strand.
TTATGTTATTATTTCAAAAACCATTGTCTATCCTTCAAGGATTCTATCTGTTCCCATTTATTCTGTGCCTTTCACAGTCATATTGGGGAAAATAATTCGTTTTTAGATGGGCTCTTCTACGCTTATCTCCTAAGCTCCTGGCTTTTGCATTTTTGTCAAGATAGATGTGCTTATCCAACTAAGCTCTCACCTTGGAAAACAGAAGAAAGTGTTCCTAAAGCAAAGGCATCCAAGAGCAAAGAGGGGGAAGAAGTTTGCAACTCTACCGATGATGCACACGGCCAGCTGACAGTCAGAGGGGAGTGGCGTGCACTGCACACGTTAAAGCCTGGGAGTAACCACGATTAGGTGTCATTATCAACAAATACATGCCTGGAACACAGAAGGCGTTCAATAAAGGTTATTGATTCTGCCTTTCTCTGTGTACACATTATTAATACCTTTAAATAGTGCTTGTTACAGTAAATGATAGTCCATCTGATACGCATGCACGCATCTGCCCCCAGACAATGGCGAGCTTCTCAAGGGCAAGGAGCATGGTGGTCTTTTATTTGTTTACAGCACCTAGAACGATAGCGAAGGTGCTCGTATAAATATTTTCTGAAGGTATTTGAAATCAACAAAACCCATCCAGTTCAGAATCAAAGAAGTCAAATTCTGACAACACCAAAACCAAAGATCAATGGGCAAAATACTATGAACTAAGAAAAAAATATTATGAGTTAACATTTAGTCATGTTGTAACAGGGAGTAAACATTTTATAACACCTTTGTAGTCAAGTTTAGTGTGATTATAAAATAACAAAATGAACACCATGAAATTTAGGGGGAAAAGGCTAACATATGAGTGTGCCCCCACATAAATATGGTCAGCTGATCTTCGACAAAAGAATAAAGAAAATGCAATGGAAAAAGAGTGTTTTCAACAAACGGTGCTACAACAACTGCACAACCATATGCAAAAAAATAAGAAATAAGTCTTGACAGAGATCTTACATTCTCACAAAAATTAACTCAAAATGGACCAAAGACCTAAACGTAAAACACAGAATTACAAAACTCCTAGAAGATTACATAAGAGAAAATCTAGATGGCTTTGGTTATAGCTATGTGCTTTTAGACACAAAACCCAAGTCACAACCTGTGAAAGAAATAAATGACGACTAGACTTCATGAAAATAAAAAACATCTGCCCTGTCAAAGCCAACATCAAGAGAATGAGACAAGCCACAGAATGGGAAAAAAAATTTAAGGACATTTCACAAAATATACAAAGGATTCTTTAAACAATTTTAGAAAAGAACCCAATTAAAGAAATACACCAAAAATTTCAACAGATGTTCACCAAAGAAGGTATACAGATGGCAAATAAGCACATGAGATACTGCTACACACCTCCCAGAATCACTGAGAGAACCACAATCCGAAACAGCAGCAGCATCAACTGCCGGCAAGGATGCAGAGCGGCAGGCACTCATTCACTGCCGCTGGGAACGCAGAACGGCACGGTCACCTTGACCAGAGTCTGGTGGCCAGACCAAACCATACAGTACCGCGACTGTGGTCCAGGGCATTCACCCACAGGAGCTGAACACTGGTGCCCACGCACAAACCTCCTCACGAACGTCTGGAGCAGCTGAGCAGATGTGTACAGTGTGGTCCATCCAGTCAACGCACTAGTATTCTCCTCTAAAAAGGAACGAGTCATCAGGCCTTGATAAGACGCGGAGGCCCATTCAGTGCACATCACTAAGCGAAGGAAGCCAATCTGAAAAGACCACACAGCGTATGGCCCTAACCACGTAACATTCTGGAAAAAGACAATACTGAGGAGACAGTGAAAGGACGAGTGGTTGCCAGGGGTTGGGGGTAGACGGTGAACAGGCAGAGCACAGGGGATCTTGAGAGCAGGAGAAATACTCACATTACAGGGATGGACAGGTGAGTACCTGTCGTTAGCCATCTGTCCGCATCTGTAGAATGCGCAACACCAGGAGTGAGCTCCTAAGGTAAACTACGGGTTTTGGTGATTACGATGTGCCAATATAGGTCCGTCCACCGCAATAAGTGTACCTTCTACGGGCGTTTGTTTGACAAAGCGTAAGGCCCTGCACGTAAAGGGGAAAAAGGCACATGGGAAACCTCTGTTCCTTCCTCTCAACTTTGCTGTGAACCTAAAGCTGCTCTAAACAATTAGTGTAAAAAATATATGAGCATCCACTTTCCACAGGAACAGGGGCTTCAGAAACGCAGCCCTTACATTCAGAAATGTAAGATCACTGTGGATTAGACAGACATCCATTCAACTTAAAAATTCATGGTGACTGGAAAACCCTCCTTCATTGCTCCCATAATTATACATAAAGATCATGTGGTTACACGTGCGTGCATACACATGCACACCAGTAATCAGAAATAGAGATGCATGTAGTTTATTTGGTTTTTAGCGAAAACTGTATCTTGATTAAACTAAAATCCATTTATTTACAGATCTACAAGAACACAGATGCATTATGGCAGTAGATTTCAGCTTTTGAGTTAGTACCTTTCAATGACTTTTACCATATTTCCATTTTGATTTTTTAACGTCAGTATTGTTATAAAACCTTATTAACAGAGGCTTATGCCTTAGAAAGCCCATGAAGTCTCTAAAAACTTGTTACATGTAAGGGTGTAGGTAGGCAGAGTTACGGTTCCCAGCGATGTGCCCACGCTAATCCTGAAACCTGTAAACACGCCAAAGACTCTGCAGATGCGATCAGCGGTACGGACTCTGCAACGGGGAGCTACCCTGGATTACCCACAGTCGCCAATCTCATCACTAGATCCCTTAAAAGCGGACGCTTCCCTGGCTCCGGTGGAGACAGATGCGGAGAAGAAAGGGTCAGAGGGATGCACTGTTGCGGGCTTTGAAGACAGAGGAGAGGAACGGGTGCAGCCTCTAGACACTGGCAACGGCAAAGAGATGGGTTCCCCCAGAATCTCCGGAAAGCAACGGGGCCCCGCCTACGCCTTCCTTCCAGCTCAGCGGAGCCCGCGTCTGCTTCTAACCTACAGACGCATTAAGACCATAAACTTGTGTCATTCAAGCCATTAGGTTTGTGGTGATTATTTACAACTTGAAAAATTATATAGAGAGGTTTTGTTTGTTTGTTTGTTTTTTTTAAAGAAAACCACTTCTAAAATAAACTGTGTCAAAGGGAAGGTGATTACAATTAAAGCACACGGAATCCAGGTTACTTGAGGAATAAGAAAGAAACGCAGACGCAAAGTCCTGGGGGGTCAAGGGCATCACTCATCCAGTCGCCCAAGGAGCCGTCACGGAGGAAGGAAGTGGCTCTCCATCTCTGTTGTTACAGAAAGGAGGACCGGTCAAAGAGGCAGGTGAGGACTCCATGTAAGCCAACAAATTAATGTATCCAAAGCCTCAAAAAACAGTGGGCTCCTACGTAAGGAGCAGAAAACTCTACGAAGGCCTCTAGCACCGAGCAGATAAGACTAGGACTGAAACTGCGGCTCAGCCGCCACCTTGCTTCTGATTTTGAACAAACACTTTAACCTCTCACCTTCAGTTTCGCCCTCTCTGAAATGAAATTTAACACCTATGTTGCCGAGCCGTGACGATGACTGCTAGAGAGAAGGCAAAGTGCCAAGCCAGTGAGCAATAAACGGCAACTATTACTGCCAGTACTACAAGGCATGGACAGTGATTTCTGTGGGTGACAGATAACTTTTGAGGTCTCCTAACTTATTGTTAGCATGACATCCATTGCAGTACACGTGGGAGGGACCGTTCTCTCCCCGGAGTGCCTACCTCGGCCAGCATGGCAGCAGCTCCCCAGTGGGCCCCAAGAGGTAGGTACTGCTTCTGTCACTCCTTGGGGGTGAGGGGGGACGTCTGGTGACATGCTGAGAAGCTCCTGATTACGGGTGGCTGGTCCCTCGCCTTCATTCCGAGGTTTGCCCAACTGCAGTGACAGCGCTCTCTCTATGCCGTCCCTCCAGGGGAGAACCCTCGTGGGCCAGGCCCAGACTCAGGCTTCCAGGAAGCTGGGGACCCACTACGTTCTCAGGACAGTAGAGCGTGTGAAATGTTGACCGGTCTGAGCTGACCTGTGCTGTAAGTACACCCCGGATCTCAGAAATACCTTAATATATCTCACATTGATTAGAAGGTGAAATGATAACATTTAGGACAATTTCACCTATTTTGCTTTACTTTTTAAAAATTTGGTTACTAGAAAGTTTCACTTGCAAACCTGTTTCACACCATAATTCTATTGGGCAAGACTAATGTAGGGGCCACCTCTCTGGGGTCCACAGATAGAAATCGAGGTGGGACGCAGCCCTTCTGAGAAAGCACGCATGCCCAGCAGGCCTAACCGTGTGCTTGCAGGGCTGTCTGCAGACCTGGCACAGCGAGCAGCCTGAGGCAGTCGGACGCAGACAGGGAGGCCTTGGTCGCCACCCCAACTCTACCAACAGTAAAGTCAGTTTGATTCCACCTACTTGACTCTTCTAGCTCTTAACTTATCCTCACTCGGGAAGATAAAATGTCATTTATTGCTCTTCCCCAACTAAACCCCGAAGATAGCACAGAAATATTCCTATCCCCACAAAAGCAGCACAAACAAAAAATTCTGGGACGGGCGCCAAGCAGAGGCAGTGGTCCTCTCCAGGTCTCTAGGGCGCAGGTTAAAACCCCTGCACTGACTTCAGCGGAGAGAGCTACCGAGGGCAGATTTCAGCCAAGTGAAACGCAGGCCTGAGCGGCACACTCCCCCAGGGAACAGGTTTCTGAGATACGCAGGATTTCACAGCAGGGTGGCCCCAAGAGTGGCCACCGAGACATTCAACCAAGGGCAACGCAGGGCTTACACGGGGAAATGGAAATCAGGAAGGCAGAGCAACGACAGACAGGGACAGGTAAAGCCCCTCGGTCTCAGAGGGGAGCAGGGCGAGTGGAAACGTCCCTCCTCCACGGTGGACACAGGCCTCAGTTCACCTCTTCGCTGAATGAGGAGGCCTCCCTCACCAGTCCCTACACAACCGGCTTGACCCGATATCCTGGCGGGGCTAAACCCAGTCTGCACTCCTGCCCTCCACACCACCGAGCCACCTCAACGCCCTCTAGCATCCTGGACAGAACGGAGGACAGCATCCTAAACCCTCGTTCTGCTCGTTAGCCATCTCGAGGCTGGTGATTTGCTCAAATTTCTAAATTGCACGGTTATGGTGCGGATGCTGATATAATTTTATGTTTTCTATTGTTCTCTTCAAGTTACAAAAAATGAGAAGCATGGAAAACTTGTAGTGGGATTGCTCTGACTTCAGACTTGCTGAAGAAGGAACCTGCTATCACCACGACCCCTAAATCAGCCCACTCTGGCTGAGACGGAGCCGAAACCAGGGAAAGTAATCTCTGCACCTCACCTTCGTTGAACTTATGATTTTTTAAAATTTCGATGTAATTGAACTTTAAACTAAAAGGGCAAGAGGATTTGGTTTTTATGGTGTCAATTTCTCCCTGAGAATTTTATAATGGGAATTTAAGTTTGGGCCATTTTAAAGTTGCTGACCTATAATACTTGGCATATTTTCTACCATCATTTAAGCTTGTTGCTTAACTTCTGAAGACAGTGTTAATTAACAATCCAATTGAGTGAAATTCCAGGTAGGAAATAGAAGAGACTGAATTTCTAGGTTGGTCTTCTGATGATTTCAGAGATTTCTGGAAGCAGAGGCTGAACTGCCACTGGTGGTTTCGGGAGGACACACGACAAAACTGGCAGGTGTGACTGGAATGGCCTCGTGAGGTGGGAGCACCAGGATCCGGGCTTGACACCCCAGGACTCCCCTCTCCCCTCGCTGACAAAAGGTCTCAGCATTCAGCCCAGTCGGTTAAAGGCACACAAGTCCACTGCCCATCCATAGTCTGGGTGAAGATACTCCTCATCTTTCCATTACGGGAGAAAGTTCCACTGCAGTCAACACACGGAGAACTACAGGAGAACACCTCTGGCACCACCTCCCTCTCCTCCCTCTCCTCCCAGGATGAGAGGGACTCAGAGGCCGTGTGCAGCGGCTCTCCCGTCGGCCACCAGCCGGCCCAGAGTGGGCACTGGTCCTTGGCTTCCCCCTAGAATCACTTTCTGCAGTAGCTCTAACTAGTCAGGTTTCAAGCATTTGTGAATGTGAAACCACCACTGGGCTGCAGGTCCAGGTCCCATCTCCAAGCCTTGCTCTTCTAACAACAGTTACTTGTACTTTCTTATTGGTGATACTTATTTTCACCTTCCTAAAATTTAAATGTGCATGTCAGTGAAGGGGGACGGAACTATGATTAAGCAGTGCGATTAAACCCTACTTTAAATAGGCCCCAGAAAAACCACCTCTTCTCCTCTCTGACAACCTGCCCTGGAAGAGAGTTGAGGATACAAGGTTTAAGGAGGGTCTCTTAGGAGCTGCACCCCTACCCTGAGCCCTGTCTCCTTTCTTGTGTGTCTCCCCCAGAGAAATCGCTGCTAAGCTTGATTAACAACAAAACATACATTTGTAGAAAGAAAAACTACATCGTGCGGTCTGTAAATTTAAAGGGTGGTATAATGACATTACCATGCACATATTCCATCTTACTTTTGCAAATATTTATAACACTTCTACATCTGGAAAGCTGACTAGAAATCAAGCTATTTTAAGGAACCTAAATTTTAAGATAATCCTTTATGCACTTACTAGAACATACCTTCATTTTTTTTATTTGCATTATAAATATTTAGGAAATTGAATGGATCCTTCATGTGGGCATCGAAGATGCTAGTGGTGTGGGAAGCCTAGCCTCTAACAGTGGTTCTCAAAGTGTGGTCCACAGACCATGCGTCCCACACTCTTTCAAGGGGTTTGCAAAGTCCAAGCTATTTTTATGACATTAAATTTTACCTTTGTGTTATTTATCTCTTTCACTGTATTGCTATTTGTACGGTCGTTAAAAAACATGGATAAACGTGTGGGAACTAAAGCACAAATCAAGGGGGCAGCATCAAACTGTACTTTCCTGGCATATTCACGTCAACACGTTCTTGAAAAAAGAGTCAGAATTACTACCCTGATCGAATCTCGACCACCGAGTGCACGTTTTTAATACTCGGCGGGAAGGACTGGGACGCACAAGTAAAGCACTTCCCTGGACGCAGAGCGCGGTGAGGCCGGGCCTCCGGGTGACGGCTCGCATGGCGAGCTGGAAGAGCTGCTCCCGCAGGCATCGCCACTCTTGCTGGAAGAACCACCAACGCAGCAGTCACTCCGACCCGGGTGTCTGGCAGACGCTCCCTCCAAAGTGAGCAGACTGAGCCTGTCCCTTCAATAAAACGACTCATTGTAGGTATTGCCAATAACAAAATTTGAGCTTTCCAGCGCGAAGTTACAATTTTGGTAAACTTGTGTCCAGCACCATGAGCCTGCCAGCTGCCCGATACTCGAAGGCTCATCTGCTGAGGTGGGCGCACGTATGAATGCACGTGACCTTGCCGATACCGCAAAACGCAGTATGTCAACATCTGGGTGATCTCCACAACTCAGCAGACCCCTGCTTTCCAAGTGCCTAAAGAATTCCATTCCAAGGCAACCATGAGCACAAGATCCACTCAAACCAGAATCTAGACCAGCAATTCCCAACCCCTGTGCCACAAGAATTTTTAAAACATGCAGCACCTGACTATTCAGTCAGGGGGCACTGACTTCTTTTCCCTTAGATTGTCAAATAAAAGAAATAAAAACAACAGTCCAGTGACAATGAATCAAAATTATACCTACTTTTTGTCAGATGGGCAAAAAATACATTTTTTGGTGTGCCGTAGAATTTTAATAATTATGTATGCTCTGAGATGAAAAAGGTTGAAGACTGCTGATCTAGATGAGGTTTTTTTTTTAAGATTTTATTTATTTATTTTTAGAGAAAGGGGAAGGGAGGGAGAAAGAGACATCAATGTCTGGTTGCCTGTTGCACGTCCCCAACGGGGAACCTGGCCCACAATCCAGGCATGTGCCCTGACTAGGAATCGAACCAGTGACCCTTTGGTTCACAGGCTGGTCGGTGCTCACTCCACTGAGCTGCACCAGCCAGGGCTAGCTGAGTGGTTTTAATGGAAAGAGTACAAAAAGGTCAATGATATGGTTTCGACTCTGCATTACTAGTCTTTCATCACCTGTCACCTGTTGAGATTCAGTCAGCGTTGAAGAACACCCAAGGCTACAGTCTATCAAAGTGCTCCCCTTCTTCCAGCCTCTGTGGAAGGCTGGATTTTCTTCATTTACTTCAGCCAACACACCAAACACAGGTTCTATTAAGCCAGACATATAAAAGTCAAATGATGTCAACATTTCATTAATTTTTCTTCTTTCAGAAGTATAGGTATTTTCCATTAAAATATGCTATTCATGTTAACCTATTGTATAATGAGTCTATTGTTCATAGTTTTAAATTAATTAAACAAGTATTTCTTAAATTTCTTGGTTTTAATTTTTAATGAAAAATAGCAATGGCTAGAAACTTAATAAATAAAAGTCCTTTAGGGTCCTCAATAATTTTTAGGAATATTAAGGCATCGGGAGATAAAAAGGTTTAAGAATCACCGATCTGTCATAATAATTACTTATTTAAACAACTACTCAAAGAACACCTGCTTCTACTGTGCTAGGAACTAGAAAATTTGTGATGAAGGCACCATTCCTACCCTCAAAGAATTTCTAATTTCATTAAAGTTCTCAATATTAATAACTTTACTATTAAAAAAACTTCCTTTTACGTTTCTTAGGGGAACGTCTCCTATATCTTAGTGCCACCAACAGCAATTAATCTTATACACAGCACGCAACTATGGCCTCAGTACTCAGTGAATCCATCTGAATCTACATAACACACACCAGACTGATGCACCCGAAAGTCACTCATCTTGTCACGCAATTCGGTGACACGCGCTGTCTACACAGGTTGACGCAGGCTGCGGACACCGAGGGCTCCTTGCCGCGAAGTGAAGTGCCGCCCCCTCAGTGAGAAGACGCTGAAGGCACAGCTTCAACGCAGCCTTCTGAGTGACACTTAAACTTATGGGATGAATTTAATTTTAAGGTCTTATCGTGGTTTTTAAGGGAAATTTATTCTTCCAGATTTTTATGTCAAATAGTCTGGAGAATAGGATAATGGAGAAAACAGTAGCTTATTTCAAAAATTTGAACTGTCATAATACAAAACTAGTGCACCTGATGCTGTTTTCATAGCCCTGGAAAGCAAAATAAAAAAGTAGAAACTATAAGGAGCCCAAAAAAAGATACCATCCATACATCCGTATCATTAGAAATGACGTTTGAAGATCAGAGGTCAAACT
>PVKU01004391.1:96646-148509 GCA_004027475.1 Anoura caudifer
GGGGGGGGGGGGGGGGGGGGGGGGGGGGGGGGGGGGGGGGGGGGGGGGGGGGGGGGGGGGGGGGGGGGGGGGGGGGGGGGGGGGGGGAGGTGAGGGCAGCAAACGCCTACCCAACCCAGGATGAAAAGCACCCTACGGGATACTAGGAGGCCTCTTCTAATTCTGGGGCTACCTGGGGTTTTGAAGGAGGATTCCAGCCAAGTTCTGGGTGGCACTTAACAAGCAGGAGGAGCACTTACTTGTGCATGCCGCTGGGAGTGAGTGAGCAGGCTGAGACGGCGCACAACCCCCCCGACACGACCACACCAGGTCCGAACCATGTGGACTGAGTGGCACTCCAGCTTCTTTGGTAGTTTTCCTGCATTTCCAACCCATTAACTTCTCTGTCTCTTCCACAATGTCACTAATTAGTGAATTGAAAAAGCAATAGCAAAGCAACTGAACCAAAAAAATCTGACTGAAACAAAAGAAATAATTTAGAATTAGAGCAAATGCACTTTTAACATTCACTCTAGAAGGGGTTCACCGGCTCTTGCCAAAGCTGGTCCTGAACCCAGTGTGGGTACACGTCTGAAAACTGCATACCGTGTATGAGCAGCACGTACGCTTATTTTACATGTAGCATCATGTACAAGCTGTGGAAACATCTGGTGTTTGCAAATTTGGCGAAATCCAGCTGCATTTCCTTTCCAAATGTGTCCTCCGACACGTGTAGGCTGTTCCACAGTCTGAATTTTATTCTCTCCCTCCCCCGCTGTCTCTGTAAAACAGCACCGTGCAATTGCAAAGATGCACTGTATCTAAACTTCCACTCTCCTCTCTGAATGAAAACACTAAAAGCTGCCAATTAATAAAATGAGGAAAAGTACAAAGCTAAGCTAAACCAAAAACATAAAATTAGTTTCAAATATGTATGTGTCTCGCTTTTCTACAGCTTCACCTGATGCAGCAGGAGCCGCCTCCTGGGACAAGGGGTCCAACCTTTGGGCATCTCTGGGCCACACGTTAAACACACTGCAACACGTAATCACAAAAAGCCTCATAATGTTTTAAGCGAATTTACGATTTTGTTTTGGGCCACATTCACAGCCATCCTGAGCTGCAGGCGGCCCGTGGGCTGCAGGGCGGACACCCCTGGCACAGCAAAGAGGATCCTGCTCGGAACAGCACCACATGAACTGAGGGAAAGCAACTCCATCACCAACCGCCTCAGTGCTCACTGGGTCAGTGCTGCACCCTCTCCTCAGGGCACGTGCACAGACAATTGTGTCATGCACTTTCAGGTGGCTGGAGGACATCTTAAAGGTATAAGGCTAAGAAACTAAGGTGACGAGAATGTCTTGTAAACATAAAACATAATAAATTACAATGACAACTCTAAGGGGACTCTACATCCAGCTCCTAAGTTCAATCGCGAGTTAACAACTGCCATTGGAAAGTCTAAAACCGCCTGACCACCTCCACACACAAGTCCACAATCAGCCAGGGCCTTGGCCACTCGTGCCAGCCTTGGTTCCTGCCCTCAGATAAATAGCTAACACCTCCTGCGGCCCGAGAGGAGCGAAGGCCCCTCTGCCTCCCTGGCTGGTCCCTTGGTCTCACTCCAGCCAGTTCACAGGTCCCAGCTCTGGAGGCTTTTCCTGGGATTCCGACTCCCCACTTGGGTCAGCCTCTTCCCCGAATACATTCATCCTGCGTTGCTAATACTTACTTGGACTTTAAACCTCTTCTCCGTCTTAGAGATTCCAACCGATGCTTGCGGGACTCCTGTCTTTTCTCACACACGGCCAAGGTCCTGCCTGGCCTCCCTTGTTTAGACTCAGCCCTGCCCTGGACGCACCCTGCGCATGACAGGCTGCCCCGTTGGGACTGGAAGTGCCTGGGCTCTCGGTGCCCTGCTCTCCCAGTTCCTTGACTCCCTCTGCTTGTGTCTTGACTTCTCAGATAAGCCCAGTGCAGCGGGTAAGAGCGAAGGCCCTATTTGGAGTAAACCTTGAGTTCAACTTGTGGCTTCTCTATTACCCACCCAAGTAACTTCGTTGAACTCACCTATGAAGCCAAAGTAATAATATTACCCAGTTTACAGATCACTCAGCCATAGCCTCTGACTCCCAGAGGCAGCCGTCCAACAGAAATTCCTGAGGCTAAACCACAGAACCAGTAAATGGCAGGTTCGAAGTGCAAAGTCAGGCTTATACAACGCCAAATTTGTCCTCTTTTCAAATACATCATGCTACTTCCCCTTAAAATCATCCTTGTTTCGTTCTTAAAAAAAAAAAAACAAACCCACAAAAATGAGTATCTCCTTTTTATAACAGTGGCTGCGAAATGTAAAACCAAGTTACTAACTAGATTACCTGAGGCACGCCACACTAACAAGGAAACGAAGCCGTTGGTCATCCACAACTCTGAACCTAGGAAGCTCAAATTAGCACGCCCCGCAGACGTTTGAACCTCTACCTGTGCCAGCTTCCAAGCGAATGACTAGCCTTTACGCTGTTTTTCAGGACAGTACCAGCCATAACAAGTCTTGGGGTAGGGTGCTAGGCAGACTTGCCAGCAGGGGCAGGGAGACAGCGAGGAGCAAAGAAGGGCCAGAGCAGACGGAAAGGAGGCTCCAAAGGTGGCGGAGCCCGGCGGCGGAGACCAGAGGCTGGGAGGCTCTCTGGGAGAGCGGATGCCAGTGAGAGTCTCGCAGCTGTCTGACAGTGAGCTCAGGGTGAGAGGGCAAGCAGGGGGAGACGAGGACCTACATCTCCTATTCGGAGTGAGACTGTACATTGTAGAAGGACCCAGAGCAGGAACTAGATCCAGTTAGAGGGCTCCTTCCTGAGCACGGAGCAGACAGTGGGAAATGCAACACAGACGCCCACGGATAATGCCACCACCAAGGCAGACACGGCCTGTCCAGAACGTATCCAGCCGCGTACTATGCAACATAGAGGCAGTTACTGGAGAAGATGCAAGCCACGATGTACACAGGACAATGACGTCTCAGTCCCTTCAAAGTGAAGACCTTCTTGAGGAAACCTTCATTGGTAGAGGTTTGAATCAAGTCATTCGGAACCGCAGCACGATGTTCCTTCTGCTCTGGTAGCAGAAGCCGCGGAATGAATTTTGCCACACATGTTTCATGCCAGAATCCTGCATCAAAATCTCAGACACAGTAGTTTCTGGAATCCCCAGATCAGCTTCCAGTTCTCGCACTGTCAGTCGCCAATCTTCGTTGACTGCAGTGCATACATGTGCAACATTTTCAAGTGTTCTGCTCGTTACGGGCCTTCCAGAACATGGATCACTTTTAAGACTCTTGATCATCTTTGAATAGTGTTTGTGCCACACTTTTATTTGTGCTGCACTCATTGCATCATCCCCAAAAGCCTTCTGAATCATCCAAATAGTTTCCACAGAGGAATGTTTAAGCTTTAAAGTAAAACATGATGCAGATTTGCTGTTTTACTCAGTCATTTTGAATGTGATGGCCACACAGTAAGTACACAAGCTCACTCAACGGTGCCTACCACCCCCACTGACTAGTACAGTGAGGTCATCATTGTTACGTGTGCGCATTCCAGTCCACTCTCCTCGGCTTCCACGTTATATTGATGTTGTACAAACCACTCTCATTATATCAACAATGGCTAGACTTTTTCTGGACAAACCTCATATACTACATGGTATCTACGTGCAATTACTTAAGGGCTCACTTTAACCACAGCTAGGTTGTTAGCCTGGTTGAATGCATGTAACATGGGCTGGACACTAGAATACAGGTCCTTTCCACTTGTCAGCTGGAAAGAACAGGGTGAAGCCTTCACTATAAAATGGCATGGTGTAGGAACAGGTATAACATCTACATGTAAGTTAGAACAGACAAGTCTGTGACAGAGGAAAGCGATTTCCCAATCAACACACCTCCTGCTGAGCAAGGAACTAAAATGCCACCATATTAATAATCCCCATTTCAGGAAAGGAAATAAAAACAAAATCAACAGAATGTGAGAACGACTTTCATTTCTTCTAAAGCATTCAATGATCAATACTTTAACCGGTCTTTCTGGTTACCTTGGTCACAGCTTCGGGGGAAAACGTAACCGCATCCACCACAGTGATGAGGTCTCCGGGGTGGAGGCGATCGAAGTACTTCACGCAGACCTCAAAGGCGTGAAGCCACTCGGGCGTGGACGCCGGGGCTTGTTTAATGAGGTGAGGGTCTCCGGCCCAGAACAGCTTCTGCAGCCAGACGGTGTACAGGGAGCTGGGGGAAAGCATCCGTCCATCCCGGTCGGGGATTCTGGGAACCAGCTTGGAAATAGACAAGATATTCTGACTTGAAAGGACTGGCTCCAGAGCCTCCAGCGGGTTCACATTTTCCTCCGTCAGCATTTTGTAATTAAGGCCTAATGGAAAGAGAAGAGAGAGAGTTCTCTCCAGTACAAACACGCAGAGGCTTCACACACGCACAGCCCTTTGTACGGCTACATGCCAAGATCCACCAACAAATTTAGTGACAGCAAATCATTTAGTTGTCCATTAGACAGATCAGAAGATCTGAGTTCTAGTCCCAGCCTGCAACCTAACCAACTCTATGATCCTGAACAAGTCACCCGCTCTGTGAGCCCCAGCCCACCCTGTGTACCCTGGAGAAGGTGCTGTGTCCTTGTTTCTCCAGCCCCCGGTGGCCCCTGGGCCTTCCTGTATCAGGCCCTCACCGAACTGCATTACAGTCCTGGGTCACGCACCCGGCATCTCAGCAACAACTGGGAGGCAGAGGTGAATCGGGCGCCTTGTCCTCTGCGTCTATTCCAGGGCCTACTCTGGTCACTCAGCTAACCACTGACAAACCGAAGCAAACTCTCATAATTGTTGTGAATACTAAATAAATATAGACTTGAAGATACCTTGTAAATTATAAGGTATCGGAGACTTGAGGGGTATTAATGTGTTTAATTCTTTCATTACGAGCAGAAAGATGCACAGACACCACTCTCACGACTTCCACAATTTATCAAAGATGCAAAGGTTCTGACTTTAATCGGCTTCACCCAGGCTCTGAACACACAGGCTCCACCAAAGCATAATTCTGCCCAAGCGCCTGCTGTAAACTGTCTCAGCCTTGACGCTTATACAAATGAAATGTAACCTATGGGAGAAGAAAAAAAACCTCTGGAGTCCAAAACATCGGATTTCACTGCCTGGTGCACGGTGAGCCACTGTGTGAGTTTCGATAGGTTTCTGAGTTTCTCTGGTGTGGAATTCCTACCGTAAGTGAAGGTGTTGACAGACAGTAACTAAAGACAAGTGCATCAAATCCTGTAGTTTCAGATCTATGTCAGCCGTGGTGCACGAACATGATTGTGTACAAAAAATTTAATCCCTAGATTTAATTTCAAAAATAATATATCAAGCAGAGGAATGACCATCTTACCTGATGCAACTACCTTAAATTTCTTCAGCAGCCGAATGTGCGTTTCCGGTTTGATGGCATATTTCCCAAAATCTGCAGAGCCACAGCTCTCCAGAAGAGTGAAATAATAATACAGCAGTCTTTCATGATCAAAGCCACTGATAGTGGGGTAAATATACTTGACCATGTGCTTGTGAAAGGCTTCAGGATCAGTCTTCAAAGTCTCAAAGAGATGAAGGGCTTGGGCTCGATTTTCAATTTCTACTGTGGACAAACTGAAATTAGGAGACAAAAAGCAATGTGTTAAAATTTGGTTCTTTCATTAAACAAGGGTTTTTTTTTTAATACAGGAGGAAAGGTTACTTCTTACAAGTCCCTTCTTCCTGCGCAATCAAAGACAGTAAACCACCAAGATGCAGGTAGTTTACATAAAGGAGAGCAAACATGTCAATGCCTCGTAGGTACTAGACAACTTGGACTGATTTCCTGCGGGGCTACAGCCTCCCTAGAGGCACTACTTCCGGTTCCTGCAGCTGGGACAGGTGTCTGATGCTTACCTGTTAGGACATGGACCCAGGTCTGTCGGCTTCCATTATGCATTATTTATTCATGTCACAAGAATAATTTAAAATCGGAGCTTCATTAGAGAAATGTAAACACCTTATTTATTCAGGAATTAGAGAATCTGGGAGGGGAAGAAACAACCCCAACTTTTGGGCATAACTATGACATCTAAGAACCTTGAACTGATACTGGATAGACCCAAAATTGACAGGAAGTTCAAATAACATTAAAATCAGCAAGAATAGTACACGTACTTACACTGGAATTACCTGTAGTCATGAATGCCACTTAAATTAAAACATGCATCTTATTATTTTCACCTTGACTTGGATGTCTTTGTAACAATAAAAATGTTACCTAAGGAGTTGTGTTTGGTCAATCGGTTTGTATCTTGGGTGGTGAAGAGGAGGGCCTAATTCCGGTCCCATGCCGCTCCCCGCACAGAACGCAGAGCGCCAGCCCAGCGTGACCCCGACACCCCGTGCCGGATGGGCCAGGCAGCCCTCCACACGAACGCGAACGGGCTCTTAGCCACAGCCTCAGGAGTATCTGAGTGGGCAAGTGAGTAGTCCTCTGGCAGCACCCACGGGAACTTTCACGTAGTTTCAAAGCGGTCCTTCAAAACGCGGTACCACGTTTACTAGAATTTCCACTTTCAGAAAGTGCCAAGACATGTTTTTGGTTTATATAGATGAAATTAACACAAATTATGTTTTAAAATGTTTATGAGTGGTAGTAGTTAGGATAACAGCACCAATCTATAAAATCAAAATATCACGTAATTTAAAAATACTCTTTTAACTTTCACTTCAAGAGAAATGCTATTTTTCTATTAAGACATAATCAAACATTTACAAAAGTATACCAGTCTATAAAAATGTGCTTGGTCCATAAAAATGTCCCTGTGTCCTCCGAGCATCCTTCTATCCAGGTACTCACAGCATGCTTTAACTACGTTGCCTTGTCTGTCCCCCTCACTAGTCTGTGCACCACTAGAGGGCAAAGAGGGTACCACATCGTCTCTACCTGCAGATTCTCACCACCAAGCACCAGTGTGTAGGACAAGGGGCACATTCAGCACATGAGTTGGACGTGTGCCAAAGTGATGGGTAGACAAAAAAACCGTAGTGTCCTCTGTGGAGTTGTCTGCTCGACACTGGGTGAGTATAAAGATTTACAACGTCAAGCTCTCGCCCAGTGGTTTGAAAGTCTAGTTGAGTCATAAATACTCAGAATTAAACACCAATGCAAACTAACAGCACGGGCTGACAAACAGCACACAGTTGTATTCCAAACAAGAGCAGGATCACTACAGCTTTTACTTCAAAAACAGCAGAAATCAATAACAGAAGAGTTCATAAGAGAAGTACTTGAGCTTGGCAATGTACAGAGGAACGAAGCAAAAATAATATGAACAAAGCATCAAGACAAGAAAGCACAAGGCCTGTGCAGGGAACAGTGAGTGTAACGAATAGCTGGTCAGAAAACACCCTTGATACTATCACTGTTCGCAGTATGCAATGTCATGCGTGAAAGGTACTGTATGCACAGTGGTTTATGACGGTGACTCGGAATTTCTGATTCTCCTTCGTAATTTGCAAATAGAAGTCCGAACACAACGTAGTAAAGCAGTAAATAATGAACCAGGTGACCCCCTCCGCCAAGATGAATCGTTTTAACACAGCTCTGCAGGCAGAGCAACATGCCTGATGGAGGAAGGGGGAAAAATCCTTGTACTCGACTACGCTGGTTACTGCGGTGGACTGGTAAACCTAGGTAACCCAACTACCGGATGAGAGGTCAGAGAGTTCAGGGACTTGCCGAAGACCAAACGTTCAGATCCGACTGGACTCAGTGTGGCTTTGTCCACCTTGCGGCAAAGCAGCCATCGACCGATGAGGTCAGGTGCTCGGAACAACAACCATTTCAAACAGGATTCTGTCCGTAACACGGGCATTACTTCTCTGCCCCGGAGTGACCCTCTCGAAGAGCCTCCCACCACAGCTCATTCCCAACCACCTGGGAAACCAGGCATTCAAGACAGACTCATGGACAGAACGGGCAGGCAGTGACTGAGTCCTAACAGTTTTACTTCCTCACGTTCCACTTGATTCTGAACACAGTCTCTCTCAGCCAGCTCTACTTCCTCTCTCTCTCTCTCTCTCGCCCAACCCACTTATTCTTCTGCACCTACAATTCAGTTCGCCAATGTGCAATTTTACCTAATTATCTTGTCAAGAGAGATACTGGAATACCTTTACTGACACATGATAAATACCGAAACCTCCCTCTTCAGTAAATTGCAATGTGCTAAGATCTTTTATAGACGCCAGTAATCAATAACCCATTTTAATAGCTTCCATTGAAGGAAGCTGTTATCTTCTCTTTGGAAAAAAGAAAAGAAATCTCTGCTCAGAAAACAATTCCAAAGAACCCACATTCAAGAAAGTAGGAAGAAGTATCATGAAACCTCCATGGACTTTTCACTAACCAAATTAATAACCACCCTTAGAAACAAGTGCGTTTTTTTGAACCAAGATGTAGCTAGCTATAAAACAGCTTGTATATTTGCACAATGCATATTTAACTCTCAGAGACTAACTGCAGGAAGAAATTACCAGTAGCTGTACTCAAAGCACAACAAATAAATCGTTAGTGCTAAGTCCGTGATCAGAGTTCTGTAATGGCGTCAAGCGGCCAATCACCCAAAACTCAAGAACAGCATGTACTGATAGGTCTTATATTCATATAGAAGAACAAATTTATTTAACTGCACGTTTCTTTACCTAGTCTGAGACTAGCAATGCGATCGCATTAGCTGAGGAAAGGAATCCTTCAGAGGGGACAGGGAGAGGAGAGAAGGAGAGGACAGAGGGAGGGGGAGGGGTTCACCGGTTCAGACGCAGTGACTTCCAGACATCTCCCCCAGAAGAAAAGACTACCCCTAAATGTCTGAAGAGTTGTGAATCCAAATTAATGCCCACGATGCAGGGAGCACAGGGCTCCCACTGATTCCCGTGGGAAGAGGCAAGCCTGCCTCTCAGGTTCAAGGACACTGACCGGAGGGAAACAGGGAAAGTGTTTCCCCACAAATGCCTCAGACGAACGCGGCCCAGCACACCGGCCCTGCAATGCTGCCCGACAGCTAGCTGACTCTGTGATCACGCAGCGAATGTGGTCCGAATGATCAGGGCGTTATTCAGTTCTGCCAACACTTTGGCCATGTGTCTTTGTAAACAGAAAAATGGAATTTAGCTTTCTGAGGTCACCTAGACAGTTGACGAGGGGCCCACTAATGAGTGTCTCAGGCTACTTCCCGTCACACAGACACTCGGTGGCGTCCTTTGTGGAAGGCTTCCTACGAACGGAGTGGAAACATGACAGCCACGGGAACAGCTTTGTCCCCTCTTCCAGAGGGACAACCCTGACCCTTAAGCCTTTTAATTTCTCATAAAGTGGCAATCCTGATGGCTTATATACTCTCATATGGTTATCTCTTGAACAAAAAATACTTTGAGACACCACAGCACAGAAACGGTAACAGCATTATTTGCTGAGCACTCATTCGACAATGAACACTATGTCATCTCATTTAATTTCATGAAGCAGATGTAATTGATATCCCAACTTGAAAGACAACTGTCCAAAACTCTGATGTGCAACATTCGAGTAACAGTGCTCACAGGATACCCGTAAACCTGGTCTATTTCCAGAATTAACAGCAGCCGCCTCGTTTTTTTCTTCTGAGCACCTATTACGTTCAGGTAGTTTGTATAAATCTCATGCAGTTCTGCAAAATGACCAAGAAGAGCCTTTTCACACGGAAGGAAACGTGCGCACAGAGGGATACGACAACTTGTTTACCTCGGACGCACGAGAGGGAAGGCACAGAGCCAGGGCAGGACCCAGGCTTGCCGCACTCAAAGCCTGAGCACTTCCCACCGGTGGAAGCGGCAGAAAGGGGTCCTCTGGCTGACGTTGTGGACCACGGCCTGGAGCCCTGACTGCTCGGCTGAGAGGGGCCTGAAGACCATGACATGCGAGGGGAGGCTGCACGTCTATGGCGGGGCATCGCTTCCATTTTGGTAACGGCAGTAACCAGTTCCTCCGTCTTCGGGACTGGTTGATTTTATCTTACGCGCAATACGAATCGTAATCCTGGTTCTCTCTTCTCCTTCGGCCAAAAGAAAGATCAACACCACATACACAGCTGGGCTTTAACAACCATGTAAGAGCTGTGCCTGAACAGCTGCATTCAACCTTCCACCTCTGATGTGGATTCTTCCTCGTCCCGAACTGTACTTGTTTTCACTTTCAATATTATGACATCCTTTTAATAAGCTAACCTACCTTAAATTCTCTCTCCATTCACTAATCATTCTCACAGTAATTTCTCAACGAAGCCAGGCTTCTTTAAAGATGGAAAAGGCGGCTAGAATTTCAAATTCTTTGCCATGTGCAACTGAGACTCAAACATGACTACGCTCACGGGCAGCCCTCAGGAATACACCGCTCCACTTCAGACACAGGTGGGGGCGCTGCCTTTTATCCACCTCCCTGCAACCATGACTCGCTCTTCCCCACCCCTGCAGCTGCAACCAAAGCATCCTCCCAGGGAGCATGAGGTGGTGGGAACAGTAGCACAGCAGTGCCGTCGGAGTCCCTGTGACTGGGACCCTGCCCCTGGGCCTGAAGGACACAGTGTAAATTAACCAACAGAGAAGACAATGGCATTGTGATCTCTGCCACCCAAGCAACGTCACATGGGAAATCACCTGGGTGCCTAGCACGTAGAGAGCGCAGTGAAACACAACTGCAGGGTGCCTGGCTTTCAGGTCTGCTATTCAAAGCAGAAGAGACAGGATGAACAGTGTCCCAGGGCTGCCAGCCAAGGGCGGTTCTGCCGCTAATTAGCTCTCCTGCGTTCCCTGTGCCCCACCTAGGTGGCCTGTGTCTCCTGACTCAAAAACACCCAGAACGCTGCTGCCCCAGAGCCTGTCCCCTCTGCCTGGAGTACGTTTTCTCCCTTTGTCCTTCAACGTGAGCTCTCTCCACACCCAGAGAGAGGCCACCCCTAGCTGCTCCTCCTTCATTTCCCGTGTTGCATTTCCCATGATTTTTTTTTTTTTTGGTGGGGGTGGGGGTGCCTGTGTGTGTGTGTGTGCACGCAGTCTCCTCCTATCAGAATACAAGCTCTATGAGGGAAAAGATGCATCTCTCTTGTTCAGCATTTAAACCTATGCTTGGAACACAGAGATACTACAAAATAATACTAATATTTAATGGATGAACAAATAGAGTACTATTCCATCAGCTGGAAGCAACCCTGGCGTTTCAAAAGGGTCCTGTGTCCAAAACTTAAAGACACAGGCAAGCAGAATGGACATAAATAGCAGCAGGCAAAACCGCCATGGACCTCCAGAGCCACCGGGCCATCCACTTCCCACAGACCTTCTCTGAGCTTCACCACCCTCTCAGGGGAGGACCGTGGTCCTGAGCGCTAGGACGGAAGTGACGTGGGAGGATTAAAAGATGCTCAGTGCTACACAGCTGGTGTTTGGGGCAGATGCGGACCCTGAAGTGCCCTCTGACTCCAAAACCCATGCCCTCCCCTCTCCGCCGGGCCACGTGGATGCTGCAGGTAATGCTGTCTCTGAGAGCCACCGAGGTGTCCAGAACAGCCCAGGGATGGCGACAGCTGCTAACCTGAAAGATCAGCCCGCAGCATGGGGAGCTGGACTCGCCCTAGCAGAACCAAGGCGGGGAGTGAGCCAGTGTCTGCCACAAGGCTCCTTGAAGCTCCCACTGCAGTCTGAACCTACTGGGAGGAGAGAGGGAAAGAGAAGGGGGGAAGGACCTCAAGTTTGGGTGTCCATGAGAACTGTCTTTCTGCAGCAGTGAAACGCCAGTGATCACTGCCATTAATGAAGCACCAATCATGTGCCAGCCAGGTCCTGTGGGTCTGATGCACACCATGAAGCATTCTAACTGTCGTTAGACCCGGCCTTGAATTACGGAAAAACAGGCTGACAAGCCCGAATCCCCTCGTGCAGTGACACACAGCTAGAGAGAGACACAGCTAGGGTGTGTCCAGCTCTCTGCAGTCGAAGACTTACACTCTCTTGCACAATGCTGCCACCCCCAAGCTGTCTGACTGCACGTGTCTATCCATGTGCTGATGCAGGGACTGTCTCCAAATTCAACCAAGAGGAAGGAGAACATAAAATTATAGGGAAAGCAATGTGCGGGGGCGGGGGGAGTGTCTTTTTAAAGGAACACTGAAACAAGTCCCTAAGGCAAACAACATTAATTTCTGGTGACTCTGACCTATTAACTTCCCATTGACATCGACTCAACAAATAAATGTTGGGCAATTTCTACTGTACTAACAAGGCTGATTTCTGATCCCAGTGTTAGCAAGTTTGATGGAACAACAAGGCAAATTACGGCCTTTCAAGTAAAGACCAGGCAGCACCAAACACACTGGCTAAATCAGTATCAGGTGTTTTGTCACTCACAAGAATGACGCCGGAGGTAACGATTTCCTGCTCTCGAAATTGCTGTGAGTCCACATAATCACACTGCTATCAGGTATAATGATACGCCCTGAACAGTCTTGCATATTACTTAGTTGCCTGATAATTTATAATATATTCAGAGTCCAGTGAAGCATCCTGTTTGTACAGATATAACACCCTTTTACGTAAAAATGCCAAGATATTTTTAAATGCCAATATGCATATCACAAGAAACATTCATTTGAACATACTACTGTGCCTCAAAACCGATTAGTTCAGTTCGATATTTATCAAAGATAACACTATCACCCATGTAGCAACTTCACAAATACAATGTAGATGCTCAAATTTCAAAGTGACAAAAGTTAAAGGCGCTGAGTTTGAAGCATTTCTGGACCGCTGCGCAGGGTCTGACCCCATGGGATCTGCCCCCTTCTTTCACCTCTTCCTCCCCACGGCTTCCCCAGCACGAAGGCCCGTCTCTCCTGCAGCCTCTCTCTGCGCCTCCTGCCCCCGCTGCCGGCAGCTCGTCCTCCCCCAGGAACTGTGGAAGGCCCTCAAAGCCTGCCCCGCGTCCTGTCCTCTTCTCCTTCCGCGAGTGTCCCCACACACGGAAGGAGCCACAGCACAGCCCACCCCTCACCTGAGTGCACGGGGCCCCAAACCAGTCCTTCCAGCTCCACCTTCTCCTCTGAATGCAGATCCCTAAGAACCACTGCCTTGGCTCTTGGGCATCTCGTTGTGTATAATTTCTCCATTCCGTTGCCTTTTTCTCACCCTCCCCTCAAAGTTTCAAGTCTTTAACTGTTACTCCCTGTCTGCCCGAGTGACACCACCACCCAACAGGCAGAGCCAGAGCAAACCTGGAGATGGTCCCTAGCCCCTCCCTTCGTATCTAGTGGATGTTCACTAATTGATTCATTAAGTACGACCTATTTCACCTTCCAGGCAGCTCTGGACCCTTTCTCACCTCTCTTCCTGTACTTTCAAAAGCTCACTCAGAGCTACAGTCATCTGTCACCCAGTTGATGACTGTAACGGCTCCTGCTCTGGCTGAGACGTCGCTACTCTGGCCTCCCTAAAATCTTCTCTCAACATAGTAAGCAAAGTGATCTTCTCAAAATGTAAATCGGATCATATTACTTCCTTTCCCTTTACCCCAATCCTGAAACAGCGCCCTATCACTGCTGGGAAGATTCCCACGGCACACGCGAGGGCCCACGGAGTCCGAGTCTCGCCGTGGTCTGGCCTCCAGGCTTTTCCGTGGCCTCATCACACGCTAGGCTCCCTGACGCTGGGGCCTCGCCCACACTGCCCGCCTCCTGGCTGCTCAGACACATCCCGTTCCTTCCATCCAGGAACTTTTGCACGTAACACTTCTGTCTTCCTAGAAAATGGTCCCTGCTCTCGTTGTAGTACAGCCAATTCCAGCTCAATAGCGGGGTCTCAGCTCAAGAGTTATTTCCTCTGGAGAGCCTTCCCTGTCATCGCCAAATCCCCTAACGGGGCCCTCTCACAGGGGACTTGTCCCCACTTTGGTTTCACATTTGCTGATGTCGTTATTCTATTACAACCTGCCTCCCACACTAGGCTACAGGTTCAAAGACAGCTGGGATGCCTGCTTTTGCTCAGTATTGGAAGCCCAGTATCTAGTTTCTAGTATAAAATAGAGTCTCAATAATAAAAACTTTTGAATGAGTGAATGAATGTTAAAGTATCTAACTCAGGACTATTATTACTGAAAAACAAAAATGAACAGGCTATTAGAATACTGGTGTAACACTGATGAATAAAGAAGAGAACGTACAAAGACCCTGCTCTACTGCAGCTGAAAAGGAAAAGGAAACTTGTACTTTACAACTTCATGATTCTTCCAGAACAGGCTGAAAAGAAAGACATGGGCGTAAACTTATGCAGGCAACTGCGCGCTTACCCACTGTCGCTGAACAAGAACTCCAGATGGGTCATGAACACTTCCCACCGGGAGACACCGCAACGCGGCGCCAGAGAGAGCGCGATGCTGTAGACGTTCTCCTCGAGGGTTCTTCACGAAGGTCCGCCAGCCCCAGGGAGGAGAGAAGAGAGACGCATTACCTTAATCAGCTCGGACAATGCTCGCCAGGGCCGCCCTCCCGCTGGGACGCGTGCAGCCAGCCCAGTTCTTAGTAAGACATTCCGTGTAACTCCGGGAGAAGACTTCCAAGAGGTTTAATGCTGCTCTCCCGCTGCGGTGCACTGCAGCGGACCAAGGAAATCCCTGGGCCGATGGTTTCTCAGCCAAGGGCGATTTGTCTTTAGGGGTTACATGCCAGTGTCTGCAGCCATTGACTGTCCCAGTGGGGTAGAGGTTGGGGAGGCTGCGAACCATCCTACAAGGCACAGAACAGCCCTCCCTCAACAAAGACGTACCCAGACCAAAATGACCGAGGCTGAAAAATTCGGGTACAGACACTACAGCCTATAGACAAAAACTAGTACAAAGGAAGTGCATTCCTGCCTTATGGGCAGGTATCTGAGAAAGCTCAGTTAGTCACTCCACAGATGTTTATGCTTTCCACACTTTTCCAGGTATTGTTAGTGGCTTAGAACATAAAGACCAACAAGATTTTTCTTGAGGAACTCATGGCCTAGTGGGGGATATGAAATGTGGACCAGTAATTAAATGCTAAAAGACTGGAAAATACTGTGAGAACAGAGATGACGGAGAGACCAACTTGACCTGAAGAATGAAGAATAAACAAGCGTTAACTAGGCAGAGGTGGTAGTGAGGGCGAGGAGGCAGGACGGGGGGCAGAGGTGTCACAACTAGGAGTGCACAGGGTCCTCCGGTCATCTGACAGCCAATGGAGAGCCGGTGGAAGGTACGAACCAGGAAACGGTGTCACCTGCCACCGGACCTGAGAGTCTCCAGACACGTAAGTAATCCGGACCTGGAGCACCCACATCGAGGCCACTTCGGAAAGACCACCGTACAAGACGTCTGCCTCCCGGAAGGAGAGATGTAAGGACGGAGTTCTCGGTTAGAAGGAGGGTGGACAAAGCCACAGGAGCAGGAATGAAACATCGGTCATGATGAAGTGACACTGCAGAGACAATGAGCCACGACATCTGCAGGTCTGATTAGCCAAGGGTTGGCAAACTCTTCCCGTAAGGGCCAGGGAGTAAGCCTTCCAGCCTTCGCTGCCACACAGCCCTCTGCGGCGCGTTCTTCTTTTCCCTGTCCTTTGTAGTTGTTTCTCACCCACGTTAAAAATGTAGGAACCATCCACCCTTTGCTCATGGGCTATAAAAAAGAGGCCAAGTGTGGAGTGAGTCTGCTAGCTCATGGATTATTAGGTCACTGTCAGTTAAAAAACCATTTCTTAAAACACTGATTGAGTACCCATGTGCTCATGATGGCAGGAGAACTCCTGGGGAACAGAGACCATTAGCAAATCCCATCGCGGGGGCTGGGACACTGCCTGGCACCAGGCACGTGCTCATCAAGAACTGACATCGTCCACGTTTGATAAAGTGGGGAGACACCACACTACGCATGACCTCCCCTCAGTGACCCTGACTCAGAGGACGTACTCTCTAAAATACGCAGACAGCAAAGGACAGACGCACTGCACCTGCAGAAAACCACCAGGAGAAAATAAATGGTAGTACTGGGCACAACTGAAGACAGAGCTGCGGGACAGGCAGAGGCGGTTCCTTCAAGGTTTCTTACACGTGGGGACACTAAAACCCCATCTCCCAACCAGAACTGCCAGCTCAGAAAGCCCACAGACGCTGAGACAATTTAAACAAGACATCCAAAGACTACTGCGTATTCTTCTAAGCAATAGGTTACGGAGAAGATTCTATTATATACATTTATCAAAAGCGTGTATTTGTCCCCTAGGACATCCTTCAAAAGCATACACCAGCTGGACACATGGAAAAGAAGGATAAAAACCTTAACAAATGTAATTGATGATACGGGGCATGCCTTATCTCGTGAACTTTTATTCTGCAAAACAACCCTTTTTAAGAAAGCATGCGCAGGGCTCCAAGGACTGTAAAACGCCCAGAGGAAAAGCTCACTGGACTTGGAACTAGGAAGCCCACATTCAACTTCTGGCAGTGTGACCTCGAACTACTCTTTAAAATATTCTGGTTCTCAGAGTCTTCTTCCAAAAAAAAGAGGAGATTGGATTAAATGGGCTCTTTGGTCCCTTTGAAATTGCACATTAAATGACTCTATGAAATTATGAACCTCCAGAAGGACAGAGGGGAAGAGAAAAGAATATTCCACATTTCTCCCTTTAATTGAGTCAGCTATAGGTTGCTTCTACTCTATTTCTTTGATCTCTCTATTCCCCAACTTACTCTAAAGAGAATTTGGAGTGTTTTGTCATAGGGAAGAAGCTCAGGTCAACATAAAATTATTACGGGGCACCAAGGCTACGTTGCCGCTTTCTCTTTCAGTGTAAATAATAATGACGAGAAGCGATGTGCACCACCGCCCTACCAGGATTACCCTTGTTACTTTAAAATAACGCCAGGAAAGAAGAATGGTCATTCAACGTAGGCACAGTCTAACCTTGGCTTCGAAGGCTAAAAGGCTCGAGTGAAACGCAAGCACTTCCTTGGAACCCAGCCAGGCGGCTGCAGCGAACATCTGAGGCTCCAATGGGTGAGGTCAAGGTCAAGCTCACAGCTGTGATCCTGACCACCCAGATGTGGGCCCGTGACTTCAAGTCCCTGAACCTCATGTTCTTCAGCTATAAAACAGGGATGACAACCCTCACGTCACAGGGCTCTCTCTGAGGATTAACAGGCGTTCAGAGAGCACCCAGCCCCCACAAGTCCTGTGGTGAGAAGCAAAACACCTCTACTTAACAACCACCGTGGGCAAACACACCTTCCCTCTCTCTGATGTGTCAGTAATTCCGGCTGGATCTGAACTCACTGGATGTAAAAACAAAATTTTTTTTTTCTTCAATGTGTGGTTGCCTCTCATGTGTCTCCTGCTGGGAACTGGCCGGCAACCCAGACATGTGCCCTGACTGGGAATCGAACAGCAATACTTTGGTTCGTAGGCCCGCGCTCAATCCACTGAGCCACACCAGCCAGGGCTAAAACAAAAAATTTTTTACAGCAGGACTGAAGCCTCAGGGAACTCCACACGAGAAAAGGAACTCGGCCTGCGCTGCCTTGCCTTCTCCCACAGGGCTTGCTCCTCTCTTGGGAGGATTAAGGGACAAGGGGGGAATGGCAGCTGCTACCGCCCTCGAAGGAGAGACTGCTGGGGCTGATCAGTTCCACTTTGTCTGGGAACCCAGGGGAGACGGAGGTGCCCTGAACCCCCAACACTGGGTCCTTCCTCCGGTATTCAGTCAGCTGCGTCTGTCAAGGAAGTAAGCTGCCATGACCTTAAAAAGGGAGACTTCCATGCAGGAAAAAAGGCAATCTTGTTTTTAAATTTCTAGAATAAATTTCATGCTTTTCACCCCTGATCATACCCTATTCACCTCTAACATGGCAATAATCTTGGACTCAAGCTATCAAAGTCATGGGAATTAAAAAAAATAAATTCCCATCCTTCGTATTTAAATCTGCAGGCTCACGCTGGTGTGTGCATCTACTGAGCCACTTGGGAAGGCACACCCCTCACGTGACTGCAGGAAGCAGGGGAAAGGAAGCCTTGTTTGAAGCAACCGTGCTTGAATGTCCGTCGTCAGAGGGCTGCGGTTAACAGCCCTGCAAATTCAGCTTGTTCTGTTAGGTTTAGGCCCATCCCTCTCCGAGACGAAAGCACGCCTTACTCAGCCAGACCGAGGACCGTCTCCCTCCTGTACTGCGCATCCGCAGCGAAGCGCGTTACGTCCACGCCCCTGTGCAGGCCCCAGAGCACCTGCGCCTGAGTGAGGTCCAGGAGCCGCTCGTTGTAGTAGTGCAGCTGCCTGGTCAGCGAGGCGACGTCCTCGGGCCAGGCGTCCTGTCCACATCGAGTCACGTGCCTGGTGACCATCAGGATGAGCTCTTTAGGATCGGCCTGGGAGGAAGAGAAAAGAAGTTGCAGGAAGAGAACAATGTCTACAGCGCACTGGTGTGGCTCTTCACACAGCTGCCATCCAACGGAGGCTCCCGACCACCCTGGACAGCGGCCGCAGGGGACAAGGCCTTCAGCCCACAGAGGCAGGACACTGGGCAGGGTCTGGAAGCAGGGCTCTGGACTCCGCTCCGCTCTTCTTCCACCGTACAAACCGCACCCATCGGATAAAGAATATACTGTGGCTGTTTTGGCTGCCATTAACCTGCATCCGCTCTGTTCCCCACTACCTAGTCGTTGACAACAACGTGCCTGGGAAGCAGTCACCACCATCGCTGCCCACAGGTGAGTTTTCTCCGAAGCATCTGTGTGATCTCAGTAACAGACCGGCAGCTCAGTAACCCCACGAACAATGCCCAGACAGCTGAGAAGAGTGTTTACTCCCAGGATAAATGAGGGGGAGAAAACCCCTCCCTCGTCCTGAAGCCCTAAACCCTTCTAGTTGCATAAGGAAGCATCCAACCAATTTTTACTCTGCTGAATTTGGGGCTCAGTGGGATATTGTCCTCCAACTCTTACCAGCTTCTCCGACCAGTAAAATATTCAAACGGAACAAAACCCAGAATCTAACAGCTGACAGGAGAGAGAAACAGTAATTAGCTGGGCACACTTGTTTATGCTAAAGTTGGCTTGGGCGTCAACAAAGTAATGCAGCTCAGCCATGATTTTGGATTTACTTTGGGAACCTAATATTTGAATAACATAACTCAGTCACTCCCAACTTCTGGGAAAACAGGGTATATGTCTTAATATAAGCAAATTCAGAAAAAACTCCGGAACCTACATTTGGTCTCAGAAATGCACCCAGTCACTGCACGCTGTCAGCATTTCTAACGTGTAAGCCGTTATTTTGAGCTGCACAGGAATGTAGCGGCATGGAGTCCACACTACAAACAGAGCCTGCCACGCGCTCTCTCGGTCCCATTAAGGAGCAATCTGGGAGTACCGACAAAATCCGGTTTAAAACAACCTTGGATTGCAGCAGGTGGATTTGAGAAAAGGCCAACTATACTAGAATTCCACCCCCCCAACTCTAGGCAGATACTGAGTCCTACCCTCAACGCACACAGGTAAGTATCTCAAGTCCAAAACACTTGGGTTTGGAAACTAACTCTCCAAAGCAAGCTACCAAACTGCGGTTCAATTCACGCAACCAGTATGTCTTTGTGTGGCTATGAAATAGCAGGCGATGCACTAAGAAGATGTGACCTCTTCCCCCTCTCTCACCTGGTCAGAGAGAGCGCCCAGCAATGAGCAAACGGCATGTGATAGGATCAGCAAAATTCCAGGGAGACAAATTCCAGTTCAGGTAGAGAGGAAGTGCTAAGTTCTAGGTGGCGAAGACCCAATGGGAAGATGCAGTGAAGAAAGAATCTTCCTGCAGCCGGAGGGTGCTTTGGGAATGACCTGCACGTGGATAGTATTTCTGGCAACGGCTCTGGGCAAGGAGGATCCCAGCTCTTGGTGCCTCTGCAGCTAACATGGAACCCAACCCTCGCTCCACTCGATGACCACAGCCCTGGGGGCACCACCCTGCACCAGCGGCCATGGGCTCAGCCGCCCACCTACACCTGCTCCGCACCGCAGACGTGCACTGTTGCTGCCTGTGGTCCTCAGGCCCCACCTGGGTAGCAGCTCGCTGCCTCGCAGCAGGGAAAGCGAGAGCACATCCGATGATTGGGGTTCAGGGCACACCACACACTCTCCTCATGGTTTGTGCTGAGGCACAAATAAAACAAGGTATTTTAAAGCTTTCTTTTCCCCATCGTCAAACGAAAGCAAACTGGGCAGTTAAAAACGAGTGACCGGGACAGATACACACACGCACAGATCATAGGGGCACCAGGACACAAGCACCACCACAGAGCCGCACACCCAGAACACCGCGCAGTCCGTGGGGGAGCGGGGCTGCCTCCGTTGACCCTGTGGGGCGCATCTCTTCAGCTGTAAGACAAAGGAGCATCGCCAGTTGGCCACCTTCCTAAGAGTAAGATTCTCTGAATGCGGAAGACGCTGATCACAAAAATAAAGCAAAACCTCGTCAGTCCCCCCAGGGGCAGAACTGGGGAAGCTCTACATTCACCTCGTTAGCGCCTCCACCAACTACTCAGAGCAGATTTCTCTGTTAAAAATACAATTTCAGAGCGATAAATTCCAGTTAATAGATTCCTACAGTTTAAACTACTTTCGTCTCTCCTCCTTTAGTGAGTAGAAACTGTCCCAGGGGTGTCAAACTTTTGGCATCTCTGGGCCACACTGGAAGAAGCGTTATCTCAGGTCACACGCTAAATACATCGCAACACGTAATCACACAAAAAAACTCATGATGTTTTAAGTAAATGTAGGATTCTGTGTTGGGGCCGCATTCACAGCCATCCTGGGCTGCAGGGTGGACGCCCCTGGTTCAGCCGCTCTGTGAACCACCTTTATTTCACATTCTTTGAACAGCATGCTGGTTTACTTCTCTAAGAAAAGTTTCAGAACAAGTACCGACCTTTTCAGCCTCCAGCACAGAACAGGCATAGCGCTAAGCAACGTGAGTTGAACCTCACTTAGCACAGCCTGTGGAACAGGCGTCTGCCAGGATCGCCTGTTCTCACGTGTGGGGGAGGTGAGGGGGTCACCCAAGGCCATTTGGGGTAAGCAGCAGAGTGGGGATAGGACTCCCACCCATAACACCTGCCATGAACCACGCTTTCACACGTGGTAGGTAGCGAGGGCTCTCTCTTAACATTGCAAGGACCTTGCCGGGACCAGTGTGCAGGGGGCTCCCACCAAACAAAATAAGACCTGTCGTTAGAGTCCCACGCAAATGACCGCCTTTCAAGGACGGCTGAAAGCTGCCATCCCACAGCACGCCCAGACTGCCCTTTTGACACACACATTCTTCCTCTCGTCCCTTTCTACATACACTCACATGTGCGTGAGTACAAGGGACCACGGAAGACTCCGAGTGTCTTCCGGTTTGTGGATCATCAAGTATTTGTTAAGTGCCCAGAAGATTTTCAATTCCTGGATTTGTTGTGTCAAAACATAAAACTAGTGAGGAGGGACAACTCACAGTCTTCCAAGAAAATGGAAAATTAGTCATGGGAAGAAACCCTGGGGCTCAGTATCCAAGCACCTCGACCACCGGTCCCTGCCCCCGAGCCTCACGTTTTCTGTTATTCGAAGTGAAGCCCCTCCTTGGGCGCGTGTGAAGATGAAACGGGCCTGAATGGATAAGCAGGCTGCCATTCCTAGCTCTGCACAAAATTATCTTCTTGTCACGATCACGACTGCCTATCCCTTTCTCAAGGCACTTTGTTCGTGACTGCTTCCAATACTCTATTTAAATTTTAATAAGAATTCTGGCCCTGAGCTTATCATAATTTCCCTCAAAACAATCCTAATCATCCCCACCCAGCCCAACCCTGCATCTCACGTACGCACTTGCTCGCCCCACAAGCGAGCCACATAAAAGTCTCTAAGGCTCCCAGTCTCCCGTGCATCCCATCTGAGCCTCCTGCCAAGCGTGTGACGTCCACGGGAGGCGGCTGTCCCTACCTCACAGGTGCCACCGCAGGCCAGCCCTCATGGCCGCAGCCCTGCAGGCAGGGGGAGGCAAACGCCCTGCCGCTCACCTGAAATCACTGTTTCTTGAGTAGAGCACATTCAATCCTCTCTCCTTGCTTTCCTGCCCACACGCAACGGCGAGGCCCCTACGCACAAAAGCTCTCAGCCTCTAGGAAGCTTTTGAAGGACTTTATAGGCAGTTTCAAAACCTTCCACACTCAGGATTCAAAGTGATACTGCAAAACACCACAGGCTGCAAAAACTAATAACATAAAAAGTCATCAAAATTTAAAAGTGAAAGTGTGGAGAATTAAATTATTCTATTACTTCTCCGACACCTGGCAATGCAATTTTTCGAGGGGAGAGGGTGAATAAAATACGGTTTCTTTAAAGAGTATGGTCAAGTCCCTGCGACAACAAAATGTTCATAAATATTCATGACAACAGAATATTGACTTAGTCTATTGCTCTATGACTCAGTCTATTGCTTACTAGTTAGAGATAATAAATTCATTCTGGTTTAATAGTCTCTATTTCTGGATAATATGGCTGGGACAGTTTTAAACAGGTGGTGTTTCCCTCCAGGGTTCTTATTTGCTTGAGAAAATTTTGTACTCAGTATTTTCAATTAAGTAGCTTTAAAAAAGACCATCTTAGAAATGGTCTACCATAAAGTTTTGTGTTTCATCCCCTGCTGGGTTTGCTTCTCCAGAATACAAAACTAAAGTATGTTTCCATTTTAACTGATTTTACCTTCTGAAAAATGTTCAAAGGAATGCTCAAAAGATCATGCTTCAAGATGCATTTGCAGTAATTATAAAGGTAATATACTAGTGAAAAAACAGGGTACAGAACAATGTGTATGGCTCAACTCACATTTGTATAAAATTGTTATATAAATAAATACCTGTGTGTATGTGTGTGTTGTGTGTATCCATCAACTATTTCTGGAAGGACAGAAAAGGGAAACAACGACTTTTTATTGTATACGATTTTCATCATTTAGCTTTTTTGGCTGTGTGCATATTGTTTTTTTGAATGTAAGAATGAGTTAACTAGGGCAAATAGCAGAAAACACATTTTTTTTTCCAACTGACCGTTTGGCACTCACCCTTCTGAGTCATAGACAA
The DNA here is from genome assembly GCA_004027475.1 of Anoura caudifer. NCBI lineage: Eukaryota > Metazoa > Chordata > Mammalia > Chiroptera > Phyllostomidae > Anoura > Anoura caudifer. The sequence goes on from PVKU01004391.1 coordinate 119,900, forward strand.
GAGAACGGGGGGCAGGTGGGCTGCCCCACAGACAAACCGGGGAGCCAGCCGCCCAGGGGCCTGTGCTGTGGGGAGGGGGTTCAGGATGGGCTGCGAGGGCCGTTTATAGGAAAAAAAACAGCAAATGATATCAGTACTTTTATTCACACCACGTAGTCTACCTAAATTATTAAATCACCCCGCAGCGCAGAATTACAGGGTGGGAAGAGAACACGTGAGAAGCCTGCGGAAACAGGAACCAGCGGAGCAAGCGACGCCTCGCGGGGCGCTGCTGCCGTGTGCAGGCCACGGCCGGAAGCCACGCTGATGCCAGCTTCCACGACGGCTCGTCCGAGCTGGTCACGTTGAATCCCAGACTCGGCAGTGCTGTTTCACGCACAGGAAGGTGCTAGAAAGACCCACGTAATGAGCCATTAGGCAGCGGGTAGAAAATCCCACGTACCAAAAGCAGCCAGATACTGTGCCCTCCGGGTCCCCTCGAATCCGGGTGTCAGCACTCAAACTGCGAGACGGGAGCCGCGGGCTGTCTGCAGGCACACAGCTGAAGTGACTCCTGGACCTCTGCACGCGCCCCACGGCCCCGCCCCCCCCACGTGTCTCCAGGGGCGGGGTCCGGGGAGTCACACAGAGAGAGAGATGGGCTCCTGCTCTAAGGCAGATCGCGTGGCGAAGGGACAGTGCCTCTCAGCCCTACAGGAACTGCTCCCCCGAAGGGTGTCCATCTCGGAGCAGCGACATGGAGCGGGAGGCCAAGAAGGCTCCGCACGGGAGGCTCATCCGCTGACGGTGGGAAGCAGGAGGTATTTCAGACAGGCACAGTGGTCTGAAGGGGTAATTATGTTCAGAGCATTCTCCATTCTGAGCAGCTGGAACACAGACTTCAGAAGAGCCGGTGTCAGGGTCATGGCTGCTGGGCTGGGAAGAGCCAGCCAGTTCAGTGAGGGTCTTCCCTGGCACACACAGGAGCTCGGCCGACAACATGCAGGAAAACACCCCGCTGGGAACGGCCCCTCAGACCTGCCCGCCGGAGAACACTCAGGTCCCACACCCGGTGCCCCGGCTTCCTCTGAGACAAAGCCAGGGCGGCAGCGCGCCCACGTAAACAGCAGGCAGAGCCGGGCATCCGGACCACGCCGCGAGGGGACGGCGCTCTACCAGAGCGACCCTGAGGGAGGCCCTGGGTTTCTCTGAGTCTTATCTTCTGCAAAGAAATTTCTTCTGCAAAATGGGGCTGGTCGAGGGATCAGCAAAGTGGCAGAATGAATGGGAAGGGCACTTGAAGACCACCAGTGCCTGCTGAGGGTCAGTCTGGTCTTCGTACTGCCCCCGACAGCTCCCACACACAAGTCCCCAAGCTGACTGCTGCTGCCACGCCCCTTCTTGACACCCTCTTGGTCGCAGGAGAGACCCTGCTCCGTCGCCGTGAGGTCCCACTCACCAACCACGCTTCCACCCTTTTCCCCTGGAGCCAGGTGACGACTCTTCTGGCCTTGAGTTTTATACAGTGAAATGTCAACACTACCCCACACACTCGGGAGAAATACCACAGTGCGCATGTCACTGCCATTCCCTGTCCGAGGGCTCTTCCCCCACGCACATGCACGGCGCTGCTCTCGGCCTTCGGTCTTCCCTCAAAGGCCACCTTCTGAACTTGGGTCTTTGCTGAGCCTATGTAAACTGTGCTCTTCAGACAGACAGAGAGCGAGACAGACACACACCCCTCATCCTTCACGCCTTTATCACCACCAACACAGTACACGTTCCGTGTACTTACATTTTCATGGTGCCCTTCCCAGGAGAATGGAGGTCCTAGAAGGACAAGGGTCTCTGTACACTCAGTTCACTACTGTTTTCCCAGGACCTAGAACGCTGCCTGGCATGAAGCAGTCGCATGATAAATATCTGATGAAAACACACACGTAATTCAGTCATCACACAGGTACCGATGAACTGGTCACCAGCTGTCAGTCACCTCCCCGGTGGACTCAGTTCTGACACCTTCAATTCCAGGTCCCGAATAAGCCTCGGGGAAAGCCAGTGCGTGCGTGCAGCACAGACACCCGCGTCCCACAGCTCGTTCTCTACTTGCCACGAAAAGTCTATGAGCTCAGAATCACAGAGCAGAGCGCTGTGACCAAGGTAAGGACAGGGCAGAGCCAAGGCTCGGGGGGGCATCCCACACGGTCTGGGGACATGACAGACGGTGGCAGGTGGCAGGAATGAGGCACACGTGAGGTGACACCTGAACCGAGTGGCTGAGCAAAGAAACGGGGGGAACATCCCAGGCAGAGAGTGAGACGTGTGTGAGGCAGGAACCGGAGTGCACCCCGAGTGTGGAGAGGTTACGCGGCCGGAGCAAAGGCAGAGGGGGTCAGAGGAGCAGACGGAGGCTGACCTCGGAGGACGGATGTGTGACTTGCGGGAAACCACCTGAGGGGCCGGCAGGGGGGCCGGCCAGTCCTCCGGTCGGCCAGCCGAGAGGCTGACTACCCTGACAGGCGCCTGGGGAAGACACAAAGTGACACAGATGGGGTCGGGCGCTGCTTGAGAAGCTGCTGCTGCAATTAAGATGAGGAGCTCTGGCGGATGAGCAAAGTGAGGGCGTGGACAGAGGGGAAGGGGCGGCAGAGGGCTCAAACGCCCCCTCCGAACGCATCTGTCTGGAAGACTTTCAGAATGTCTTTGCATCCTGATGTCTACAAAAACGCTGAATTCTGTTTCATCTTTCCAACTAACACCCAAATGCTCCCCACAGAGCTGACACGTCGTCCCTGGAGAAGGGGCTGGCCTGGGGCCTGGCCATGCAGCATCTCAGTGCTGTTGGGGGCACATCAGTTTCTATCTGGGCAGTTGAGAAGAAACCTTCTCTTGAGGCATCATCACCCCTGGGCCACATGGACTTACTGGCTCTCCCCCCACTCGGATACAGTATTGCTTCCTGGAGCAAAGACCCTGCACGGCGGTGACTGGGCCCACCCAGGATGCAATGGGAGCAGGCATCAGGACCAACACCCTTGAGTGGGTGGGCAGTCTGACAACCAAGAGTCAGGGGCTAAGGGCAAGGGAGAGGCAGAGGAGCCCAAGGGACACCTTCAAAGAAAAGGACAGCGTGATGGAAAATGGTGACAGGAACAGGACCAAGAGTTAAGGGGTGCGGATGGACATGAGTTGAAAGGAAGAACCAGAACTGGGGTAACGGATGGAAATCGAGTCGCACCATCTTTCCCTCTGTAATGCCAAGCGCTGCCTCAATGACTCCCCTGCAAGCACTCGGTGACGGCTGGATCCCCGAAGGGGCCTGCAGCACACGAGGTCCGGACATGGCACCCTCATGCCCACCAAGTGGAAGGAACTGCTGGGAACGCAGAGGAAAGCAAGGCGGGCACCCTGCACTTCTAACCCTCACCTTTCAACCTTTTCCCTGACCCCTGGCACGCTCTGGCCGCAGGAGTCTTCAACGGGGTTTCTCACGGGGTGGCCGCGGTGCCTGACGCAGGAAACCATGCTGGCCAGATGCTGAAGCTGGGACGGACTTTAATGGTTCTCACCTTACTTAGCTCTCTCACAAACTGCGTGATTTGGGACTTTTACTTTTTGGTACCAAGTGATTTACTATCAGGGAAAAGAATAAAAATATACGTTCCATTGGCATTTTCCTCCTCCATTGGCAAACATGCTTTCACATGTTTGCAGGAAATGGAGCTGGAGGTTACAGGCCCCAGCGTGGCTCTGCCGCAAGCTCTCTGGCTTCTGTTAGCTTCAGCTGTGGTGGGCCTCACGTCGGCTGTCCGTCTCCTCGCTCAGCTCCCCTCGTGCACACCCACGGAACGGTCTCATCTGGGTCGCAGTCAGGCCGAGCTGCCAGAGGTCGGGCAGCATCTCCCTGCCCCCCGCCCCCATGCTCAGTGGGAGTCGAAGGCACACGTGAGGTGCTCACTGGAGGCTGCAGCAGCAGCTGATCGACCGAGCAGCTTTTGCATCCTCTACATTGGTGAAAGCAGCGCAGCGCTCTGCCCCGCGTGCAGACAATATACTTGGAAACCGAAGAGGGCGATGCCCTTTCAGCACTGGGACCCCAGTCAATGGGGCCCGCTCACAAATCTCAGTCAAACACATTCTGACAACACAACGGCTTGTTGGGAAAGTTCAAGTTTGCAACAGGGCACGGTGCTTTTTATCGAGTAAAGCTTCACCGCGTGTCAACAGCCTTGGAGTTCTGGAGCAGCGAATGCGTCGGTGCTTGCGCGCACGTGCAAGCCCTGACGAGACGGTGAGCAGCGAACGCACCGGCAACACTCTGCCAGCCGCCCGGCGGACTGCGGTAACAGAGAGCAAGCACGCTGTTCCAGAAAAAAGCTTCCCCCAGGCAGCCACCTCACCCCTCACCTCACGGCACACTAGCTCTGGTGCCTGTTTCACATAAAACCAAAGCAGGTCGGCAGCCCCGAAGGGGTGAACAGGTGCTTGAACTCCTTCAGAACAGCCTGAACTCTGCGCCCGGAGCAGCGGAACCCAGGACTCACCCTGTAGAGGGGGTGGCACTGGTCCCGGAAGCACGGGGCCAGCTGGGCGTAGATCTGCAGGCTGTAATAGTGCGCGGCCAGCTGCAGGCAGAGCGCGGAGCAGGGCTGCTTCTCGAAGCACCTGTTGGCGTCCAGCACCTAGGAGGGGACAGGAGGGAACGGGCTCAGCCAAAAGAAGTCGAGGCCATCACAAACCCCCACCGACGGAGTCATCACTGGAGAATCTTGGTTCAAAGTTTCCATCAGACCAACTCGATCTCATCTGAATACAACAACATCAAAATTCAGAAGACACCATAGAGGCAGATCCTACGCATGTAACAGCAGAGTTAATATCAGTATTTCAACTAACGTAGAACTTACTCTCTGGATACTGACCACAACTGTTTGTGTAAAGTAAACAATCACGATGAACAGCAGGTTTTTAGTTAATTCATTTTTAAGTCCTCCTTTGTTCGTTCGGGTGAACTTACCTGCGGTAAGGCAAGGAGGTACGCGAGAGCCAAGGTCATGTCATTGGGCAAAGCGTCACTTGCTAGTTGCAGGAGAACTGGATACAGAGGAAAAAAGTGCATTACTTTACTTGAGGATCTGTACGACATTCATAGGTACTAAGTACCATGTTTTTAGTCCTATAAGATTTCAACAATTAGCCTCGGAAGACTTTTTAAGATACTTTCTGAAAGTCTATTCAGTCTCACCTAAGTACAGATCACATGAAACTATGTTCAGTGGTAACCCTGCCTTAACTCAGACAAATGATGCTGTTCCTTAGACATGAGGAAATCCTGTTAGTGTAGATGCAAAGTCCAAGTGCAAATAGATCAATGAGGATGGTTTCTTAAAGCTAATCCTTTGATTTAAAGGACCAATTCAAAGGACCCAGGCTGTGCTATAAAACTGTGTATGTCAACGACAACAAATGTGGACGATGACCGTACAGATACCAACAATCAGAACAACAAAGCAGTTTTCTGAGTGCAGACTTAGGGTAACCTTTTGATCACTGCCACAATGATAGTATGGCTTTGTTCCTTCCAAGAACACCCCTCTTTATCACAATCCACCAAAAGAATGCCAGTCTCTTGCTTCCATTATATGTCGTAAAATATCCCAACCAGTAACAGCTTTTCCACAAAAAACAGGTACGTAAGTGACAACTGGTAAAGGTTACAGCTTCAGCAATAAGAGGACACTGCCGAAGTCTGCGTTTCTGAGCAGTCTGTACAGATGCGGACACGCTAAGGCCCCAGGACGGAGTCAGGCCCCAGGATGGAGTCGCAGGCAGTCATGGGTAATCACAGTGTAAATCCTTTATTTCTAAAGAAAACAGAGTCTCCTGATCTGCACTAATGAAGGAGAACAGAATGTGAATAATCCAAAGGAAGGGGAATTTAAGAACAAGCCATACCCTATTTTTCCAGAAGATTTACCTTCTGAACTGTGTCTTACTGGGACCACAGCGTAAGGCACTTGTAGAATCTGAGCTTGCTGGCAGTGTGGGCAGTGGGGGAAGGGGGGGTGCTAAGGAGTGTAGTAAAATGTTAATTGTCGAATCCTGGTGAAAGGTATATGGCAGTTTACTGTAGAATTTTCTCAATTTCACATGTTTTAAAAATTTTCTTAATAAAATATTAGATGAAGAAGAAAAGACAAAAATCCTCTCTGGTAACTGTGTCTAATGCCCAAGTCCCCTGCCAGGTATTTATTTCCCACGTGGGTTTTCCCGGAGGGCACTCTGGACACTAGACCCGTCGCCTGCAGGGCTCAGGTAGCGCATTTTCTGGCCACACAAAGCCAATGGCCTCCCTGCTGCTCCAAGACTGGAACAATCACCAGCGTCAAGTAAACCGCACCCCCAAACGTGTCCCCAGGGTGAAAGGGAAGGGGTCCTCTGTCTTCCCTAATCCCTAACCCACACATTGCTGAAGTCACCTCATGGCATCCTTCCCGCCCCCGGCCAGACCCGTAGCTCCATGGTCTCCACGACCTGCAGGCCCAGCCCAGAGCCCCGGCCACTAACAGCTGGGTTGTCACAGGAAACTCCTGGGGAGCGAGAGCAGCGCCCTCCCTGCAGCACCCGCCTCCGTCCCTGGGCATCAAACCTTTCTGGGCAGCCCTCAGGAGGCTCAAGGATTCTGGTGAAGCAGAACTCAAACCCCACAGACAGGAAGCCTGTCAGCCTTTGGTCTGCAAGTCATTCGGAACAACACCGACAAAATCATCAGTGAGGATCTGAGGTGGATGGAGGCTGCAGGGTCTCGCAGGACCCCCAGGTGTCGTGCTGGCTACCGACTGGGGCACGGTGATTTTACGTTGCCATTAAGATATGTTAAAAAAAAAAAAAAGAGGCCTACCCTACATTTATCAGGCATATGAGTTTAATTTACAATGTTGGTTCTCAGCCCTTGAATACAATGCATTGCGCAGAAGAGCTACCCAGCCAGACTCAGGTGGAATCTGTGCTGGACGGAGCCCGTAAGCACTAGCTCTGTGCAAAGCCCGAGCTAAAAAATACAAATTATATCACATGCATCCTTTTAAATCCTCAGTATTAGTAAGTACCTGGAAAACAGACGGTAATGTTTTAAATAAATGAATAATGGTGTCAGGTTACACTATTCAAGATGACTGAAAAATTCATTATTGTCTTTCCCAGCTCTCGTTCATCCATGGTTTCACTCACTGTTCTCTCACCTGAGTGGCCCCTGTTGGGAACTGGCCTCGCCTACCTTCTGTCACCGGGAACACTTCCTGTCCTTCAGCCTTAGTCTCCGCCAGCTTCCCAGTCCTCAGCAAGGCCTCTGCGAAGCTCTCTGCCGGGACACGGTGGCAGGCGCTGTAGGTCACGTCCGACTGGACAGAAGAGGAACGCCGTTCAGTGGGGTGCCCTTTATTCCGCAAAGATACGCTTAGAAAGCAGGATTTTAAGATTTTATATTTTCTGGTGACTTTGATGATAACTTCTCACTTACTAAAGCATATTGTTTTGTTTGAAATTTTTAACTGATTGTAATCTCATAATACAGTATGTTGTGATGTACACATAAAACAAATCGCATAAAAACCAATGAGTAACATAATTAAGAAAGAAGCCAAATTAGTACATTTTCAGGTAAAATTGGGGGTTTTGTTCATACTGATACGCCCGCAACAGCACGGCAGTGAAATCCATGTCCTTCGGCACGCTGGCCCTCACCTCTGTGACGAAGGGGTTGGCGATGACGGACTCATAGAAAGGGTGACAGCCTTGCTTTTCTAGACCTTCATTGGCTCTGGCTCCGATTCGGTGAGCATCGCCAAATTCCTGCCCCTGAAAAGAACAACGTGAAAAGCAGTAGGTAAGAAAAGAGACCAGAGATGTGGGGAGGGAGGGGGGATTTCGGGAGTAACAATCAAAGTGCACTGTGGGCCCTAAAGAGGGCGTGTCCGAGGGACACAGACACCCAGCAGAGAACGTAGGAGGAATAACTACATGCTAACCGCAGCACTTCAGCCTCACCCTGCAGTGCCTTCGCGGTCCCTGGAGAAACATGAATCAGGAACACGGGAGGAACTGGTATTACACGTATAATATGGTGTTTTCTACATCCCAGTCAGAACATCTTCCGAAACATCATTCCGTACACATTGCTCCCCTGCTCAAAAAACCTTTAGCAGCTTTGAACAATGCAAACAGCCGACAGTATCAAATCTAAACTATGGAGAGTAACATTCAAGTTAGGAAACATTAACCAACATTAACGGCTAGCCTTTCACACCAACCCCACTGGTCTGCTTCATGCATCCGACCTCTATGGCTGCCTTCCATCAGTAGGTTCCGGTCTATGCTGCGGGTCTGCTTAGACCCCCCGTCTTCCGGGCCCACCTGAGACCTCACCTGCTGAAACCTGACCAGAGGGGGTAACATACAACTGTGCCCCCACCTCTCGCACAGCCCACACAAACGCCTTTTAGACTTGTCATCAGCATTCCTCATTAGCAAATCAGTATCTCTTAACTTCAGTATCTCAAAACTTCAGTATCTCTAGTCTGGTTAATTGTACTTACATTCTGTTTTCCTCACACAGATCGTAAAGGTTCTTACTGAAAGTCAAGTAAGAGATAGTCACCTGTTCCTCCCAAGTTCATTGAGCACTTACTTTATGCCACGCACAGCCCAGGGACACAATGAAGCTGCTGCAGCCAGTGACAATCAAAACGACAACTGGAACTTAGTAAAAACTATATAGTAGGCACAATGTTGACATTTACCTAAGACACGCGCCCTCAGCAAGTCCAACAGGTGAGACGAGAAAGCAACCACGATCATAATCCAGTGGGTTACACACAATAATGAGAGAGGTGCAGACTCACCCCAAAGTCGAGCACAGAACCTCTTAGTCAATGGTACCTTCACTTACCCAACCGCCTGGGCTATCATCCTGAGTTCTCCTCTTTCCTGCACATCCCGCATACAGACCAGGAGCAGGTCCACAAAACGCATCCCCAAACCGGCCACTTGTCACTTCTTCCCTGGCCAGCCTGGCGCAAACCACCACCATGTCGCACCCGGGGTGCGGGACGGAGATCTACCCTGTGCTTCCCCTCCTGACTCACTGCTGCACAGCAGTCAGATGAGCTCATTAAAGGGAAAGCTGGTCCCACAGCCACGGTGCCTCCTGTCTTACTCAGAACGACACCGGTGGTGCTGCGGGGAGGCTTTGTGCAGTCGGCCCCCCCACCCTTTCTGATCTCAGCCCCCGCCACGCCCCCACTGTTCACGCTGCTCACTCTAGGCCCCCTCTCCGTTCCACACAGATGTCGAGCACATTCCCTCACAAAGGCTTTGGACTTGTCCTGCGTGGCTCAGTCAGGTCCCCGCTCCGAGCGAAGCTCTTCTGAGAAGCCTCGCTCCCCACCTAAAGCAGAACCTCCCTCCCCCTCTCACCCATCACCCCCTCACCTGGCTATGTCCACAGTGCGCATCACCGCCCACCACCACATACTGCACAGGGTTTTTGTTGCTTTCTTCGTAATCCCCTCCAAACCACAGGTTCCACGGGGGCTGGGAAGGGGACTGAAGTGTTTCCCCATTCCCAGGGACCAGCACAGCGTCTGGCACATAGAAGATGCCTGACGAGTATTCGCAGAATAACTGGACGGATGAACTAACTAACGCGAGAGAAGGCCATGTGAGTGTCTGCGGTGACCGTACAGGTACATGGCTTTTCCCTCTTGGTTTTCCTGTGTGAGACTGAGGCAGCACAGTGTGAGGGTGCAGAGAAGACAGCAGGGACAATGGTCGACCTGTCACAGATACCAAACAACTGGTCCTCTGCTTGTCCTGACATCTACTTCCAGATGGATGGGAGAGTCTGTTAAACTGTGCTCTCAGCCCAGGCCACAGACTGCGTCACGAGGGGAGACCTTTAGTCGGTGAGCAGATACGTCATAAATGGGTCTGGCTCCTCGCCCCGCCCCATGTGTGTGGGCTCAGCAAGAAGCGGGCAGGAAGCAGACCCTCATCTAAATCCGCCAGCAAGCTGACTTTGGACTTCCCAGCCTCCAACATAGTGCGACGTAAGCGTGCGCTGTTCAACCCGGCCAACCCACGGCAGTTTCGCTATGGCGACCCAAACTAACCAAAGACAGCCCTCAACCTGGCTCTTCGCACTTTTCCTTTACTGCCAGCTCGTAGAAACACAGCGAAAGCAAGTGAGCGTTGATAAAATCACTTTCCTTTTCATCCCACTGAACTTAAATTCTGACATATAAAGTCAACTCTACCTAAGCTTAATTAGTGTCTTCTGCAAGTATCTGTGGGCGTCTATTACGTTCTGTAAAATAAATGTCTCATTTCCTACATGACGGGAGGCCTAGATTTCCTGAGAGATCATTTGAATGCTCTGGAGAAGATGCAGCCGTGACAGCAGCGGAAAGGGCTGAAGAGCAGAGCCGCTGGGCCGGCGGAACCGCACACCTGACTCGGAGCAGGCCTGGCTCACCTGCAGGGGGCGCAGGTAGGTCAGAGACCTCTTCCACCACTGCCCGTCGCTGACCGCCTGCAGCACCGCCTTGGTGGTGGTCGTGGTGCCGGACAGGACCTTCATGGTGGTGGCAGTGGTCCAGTGGAGCAGGTCCGCCGAGCCGCTGCCGGGGACGCTGACTTCACCCTGGGGTAAGAAGGAGACCAGGAAAGCAAAGATGGGTGCTGTCCTGACAGCGGAGTGTGGTGATGTGACTGCGTAAAATCATCAGACATGACAACAGGTAAATGAGAAAACCCCTCTGCTAGTAGCAAAGTAACTTGAAACCAGGCACACGGGCATAGTGCTCCTCCGTGAATCATCCACAAAAGAAAATCTGGTGAAGGAAAAACCATCATAGCTCATTAGTCAAATAACCCCCTTCAGAAACATTTAGGAGGTAAAAATGGGCCCCGTGTTTTTTTTCACCAGTGTAAGATCCTGCCAATGAGATGCACTTACGCTTGTTTCTTTGACAAGACATTTGAGAGTATTCATTATCTAGATTAAGAAATAAATTATTCACTCAAACAATGCTGAGTTTTATAATAACTCTGCAGAGTACGTACCAGAGTACCATTGGACACAAAAATAAACTACAGCTCAAATGAGTTGAATATGCTGCACGCGGGCCACCAGCCTTTCGGGGGTGTCCCCTCTTCGTGACCAGGGCTGGCTAGCAGGACGTGCAGCCCACGGGTTCCCTGCGGGGTTTTGGCATCAGCAAGCTCTCACGCGCCCACGCAGACACTGACATTCGTACTAATTTAAGGTCACTGACTCTTCTCTGTTATAAAACAACTACAACCTCACTGAAAGAGGTTTGAGAAATTCAAAGGAGTGGGGGAAAGGAGAGTATGTTCACAGCTGGACGAGGTAAAGACGACACCCCCTTTCTGTCTGCAGTCCAGGCTCCGAGAGCTTTCCTCAGAAAACTCTTACTGGAGTCGAAGGTGTATTAACACACGTGTGGGTGTAAGGGCACAGTTTGGCCGAGTTCACACACCCATGTGACCAGCACCGAGACTCAGACTGAGAACTCCAGAGTCCCAGACACCGCTCTGCTCACCTCCACAACCCCCAACGCCGCGCTGGACGCCATCCTGACTTCCAGCGGCACGGATGGCCTTTGCCTACTTTAATCCGAGGTGTCCAACCTGAGGCCCACGGGCTGCATGCAGCCCAGGACGGCAGTGAGCGCGGCCCAACACAAAACTGTAAATTTACTGAAAACATTAGGAGATTTTTTGTGTGATTATGTGCCACAATGTATTTAATGTGTGGCCCAAGACAACTCTTCTTCTTCCAGTGTGGCCCTGAGACACCAACAGGTTGGGCACCCCTGCAAGTTCAGGTGAATAGAATTATGTTCTTCTGTGTCTGGTTTCTTCTCTTCAACAAAATTCATTCACGTTCTTGCTAGTAGATGAACACTGTCCAACTCACGGTTAGTGTAATGCCACCACACTGCTAAGTTAAGAGAGTATTGCAGTGTGGGAGCACAGCAGAACCTATTCACCCTTTCACTGCCGAGGAGCATCTGGCCGCTCCGCAGTCTGGAGCTGATCCCAACCGAGCTGCCCCACACATGCCAGCAGTGAACTTGTGGTGGACGCACACGTTTCTGGGCACGTGCCCAGCAGTGGAATCGCTACGACGTAGAGTATGTCCACGTCCAGACGTAGAAAAGAGCACAAAGATTTTCTAAATTGGTTAATACCAACTTCTATTCTGACAAGCAGTTACAAGAGTTCTGGTTTCTTCCCATCCACGCGTGCCTCTTTCCTTTTAGCAACACTGGTGATTCTCTTTGTGGTTTTCATTTGCATCTCTCCAGGGGCTGAGGAAGTTGAACACCTTTTCATGCATTTGTTGGCCGTGTGAGTATCTCATTTCGTGAAGAGTCCATTCATGTCTCTTGCCCACTCCTCTGTTGGTGGCCAGTCTTTCTTATTCATTTGTAAGGATTCTTTAGATATTCTGGATAAACATCTCTTATTAGATATATGAATTGTGAATATTTCCTGTTACTCTGAAGATTATCTTTTCATCGTCTCAATTGTATCTTTTTATTAACAGAAGTTTTTAAACTCTAAATTAGTCCAAGTTCTCAGTTTTGTCATTTTATGTTTAGTATTTACGTATCATATTTAAGAAATCCTGGTCTACTCCAAGGTCACAAAGATATCCTTGTGTATTTTCCTTGACATGTAATATTCTCACTGTAAGTAACACCCAGTTAGGAGAGTGTACCACCCCCTCGCTTATGCTCTCATAGCATTGGCGGCATACTTTAGTGCACTTACCATAATACACTGATACTGTAACTTTTTGGGGCTTGTCTGTTTGCCTCCCCAACAAGGCGACAGCATTCCCAGGGTGGGGACAGCACCTACTCACTGCTATAACCTCAGAGTGTATGAAACTCTGACGTGTTGTTTGTATCTGTAGATGGGGTAAGAATTCGGGTTTCACTGCACTATTTAAATGTTTTCTAAAGATACGTTTTCTAAAGCCTATTACGTATCATGTTTACAGTAGCTAAATGTTATTCAAATAAGATTTCATGTCACACATTCAGTTCCTGTTCATCTTTAGAATCTTCTTAATTGAGAAGGCGTGCTGACTGATTTGAATGCCATCAACTAACCCAAGTGCAGAACTAAAAATATAAACATGGTAAGAAATAGGGCACTTCCACAGAATGCAGCTCCATTCAGAGGCAAAATGAACTCTACTGAAAAATATCAAAACACACAGGTTATGAAACAATTATTCAATTTCATAACATGAATCTAAACTTTACTTGTGTTCACATGGATGCACGGGCTCAAGAAAGAAAACTCAAAACATATGACACTTAAGTTTGCTCAAGAAAATACATGAAATCCACATGCACAGGAATGCACATAATACAAGGATTAGTCTGTAAGCGATCCCCTGACGGGAAGCACCAAAGAGGAAGTAACATAAAAAGCTCATTTGGACCACAGCGGAGATTTAATCTGGGGGCAGTCTACCACGGTTTCAGCGCAACCACAGGCATTAATGAGGAAAACAGTTCTCTTTCAACTTCATGTAATGAAGAAAGAAGACAGACGTTAGGCAAAACCCTGAAATGATTACTGCTGGCTCATTTTATTCAGAGTTGCATTCTGCTAATTAATTTAGAGTGTAGAGCAGCAGAAATAAATTAATGCTCAAAACCAAATCAACAACTCCCAGCATAAAATTTAACACGAAGCCTCATTAGCGCCGAGTGCGCTGCGAGCTCAACGGGGCACTTACTGAGCTCGGGCAGCGCTGCTCACAGCCTGCAGCAGGCACCTCCACCTGACGGTGCGGGTCTGAGGGGCCAGCTTGGCCACAGAAGCGGCTCCTGTGCCCAGTCACCACCGTGACTGAGCCGTGTCAGAGCTGCCCTGTCTGGTGCCTGGTCACACGGGGTTAACTTCCACGCGACCTGTTTGCCTGCCACAACTGAGCTGGTGGCACTCATCCTCGAAGTAAGGGTGACGGAGCCCAGGCTGAGCTCAACCACTCTCTCCTCCAACGGACCCTGTAAATGTATCCAAGGCAGGAGAAGCAGCAGCCAGGAAAACTCCTTGGCCAGTGGAACCGGGAAGCTGGCACAGACGGCTGACCAAACTGGCCTCACCCCGCACCACTCGCCTGCCTCCCTCTCCCTTGCAGGACCACTCCCTTGAGCGTGAAGCCCTCCGGACAATGATGCTCTGATCAGCACCAGATAATCTTACTAATAAATAAGAAAGTCTTGGGTCTGTTGACAACAGAGGCAGAGTTCGGGTCAAACTAGAGAGAACATCGAGGCCTCAGTTATGTTTTAGCTCCAGGCCCAGAAAAGTGGAAATCCAGACGAAGCAACACCATGGACAAAACCATGGACATCAGGACCAGAGGTAATGACCAGTGACCCCGTGCCCTAGCACCGACCACTCAGTCGGCCCCCACCCCATAAGCTCGTTTTGATGAATCAGCACATTTAAAAGAGATACCTGGGAAGCTGAGGAATATTCTACTGAGATCCTTCCCTGAGACCTCCCCAAAAGTCCCTACCTTTATTTAGAAAACAGATGAGAACCCCCCCCCCCAGACAAAGGACCCAGGGCACACTCTCCCTGGAGCACACCTGCGCCTTTCCCACCCTTCTTCCCTCAGGAACATATTTTGCTTTCTAGGGACTCCCAATCGGGAGAGCAGCAGGCAACGGCACCTCACCCAGGCTAACCCCTGACCCTGCGTCCAAGGGCCTTCCTTTTGCTCTGTAACTTATTTCCTGAGCCCAGGCGGCCCAGCTGGCTCACTTCTTCAGTCTCTGTGACTTTCCTTCTAAAAGGCCAAGACAGCTCTCCGAGTGGCCCACTTGAACCCTTTCTTTGTACTTTCGCTTTGCATGTGCAATAAACTTCCTCTTGCACTAGGTTTCTTGGCTCTAAATTCTTTCCTTGCAGAACTCAAGAACAGAGACCTGATCACTGCTAACATCCAGTGCCAGGATTCGGATTGTCTCATCACCCTTCCTGGTTTGGACGTCTCTTAGGTCGACATTTGCTCCGGGTCGGGCAGCAGAATTCCAAAGAAGCCCAGCCAGGACAGCCGTGCACACCTGGACCCACGCTAGGTACCAGCAGAGGCCCTCTGTGCCCCGCTAGCTCCTCGCTTTGCATCGGGTGAACTTGGTTGAGTTTTTCTTGGAATTCTGGGTCTCCCTGCTTCAAAGTAAGGTGCCCTGACTTTATCTACCTGTTTAAAAACTAACTCCCTCAGGGTGGAACTAAAGGTTAAGAGTTGGGATAACCCCAGGTAAGGGCAGAAGCTGAAACACTCAGGACAGGAGAACAAACGACCAGTGGCTGGTTTTAACTGTGGCTTCCCAATCGGAATTGCTTTCTGAGAGTCCGAACAAAACCTGTTGCTGAATAAATTACAGCCTGAACACATCCAGCTCCGAAGGTAAGGGGCACGTTCTCCCCCCAGCTCAAATTCCGGGTGTTCCGGGGTGACCAAGTCTCCACGTGGAGGTGTCCAGGGCCTCCCTCACGCTCACGGGAGCCCCACGGGGCATTCCAACACACCTGCAGGTCAGTAACTGACTCGTCCGGGACACGCACATAAGGAAAGGCTGCTCGTCCAGAGCTCCCATGTCCTCAAGGGGGCATTTGGGGAGAGAGGCCAAGACAAGAGGGCTGAGGCAGCTTGGGAGGTGACAGCCGCTGGGAGCTCAACCCCACCCTTCTCCCCACTTCAGATTCTGCAGATCTCAAAATAAAATAAACACGGGAATTATTAAAATAAACAATAAATCGGGCCCCTAAGGCCCAAAACTCCCAGCCCCCGGCCCCCCTGAACACTCCTGCAGATACACAATTACTAGGAAGCCTTTATTTGCTTAACTGCAATTACTTACAGAAACGGAAACATGTAACTAGAAGTGGTAACCACCTAAGATGGCCAAAGCGGAGCTCTCTGGCTTCCCTCTCCCTACCACACCTCTTAAAGGGCCAGGGCTGCTGGGAACATGAAAGGCAGAGCACCAGGTTGATAGCCCCGAAACTGAAGGCCAGAGTCAGGGGCCGGGGGCTGTCCCACCCAAGGTGACAGGGACAGTTGGCACCCCTTGTACGGAAAGCCACAAAGAGACCTCCGGTAGGCTGGCCAAGGCCAGGCTCATCCAGCGAGCAACACCCCACAAGAGAGTCAGGGCCACACTTGTTAGTTACCATGTGGAGGCAAGTACACCTGCCTGCGCGGGGCAAGTCCAAGGTCAGAGCGCCCCGCCACTGCGGCAGTTGGTACAGCTGCCCTCAGAGCACGGCGTAAGCACCCCACATGCCAGGTGCTCCTGGGCGGCTGGGTGCCCGCCCTGTTTATCCCTCAGGACGGCCTGGAACAGGCCCGAGACTCGCAGACACAGCCATCTCTCGGCTCGTTGTACACCTGCCTCTCCGTAAGTGGGAAGCCAGTCTACAGTGTCTCAGTATCCCCCCTGTGAAGTTCACATTCACCAACCGGGAGAAATTTGACACTGAACTCCTCAGGAAAAAGAGGCAACATGGCCTGGCCCCAATACAAACTGGGTGCCAGAGAGGTTTGGCCTGTCAATGGCACCATCAAAATTAACGTACCACCTTGTAACTAGACCTTTCTGCCATTCCCAAGGAAAACTGGATGGAGATTCCATATGCCCGGGCCTTTCGGGCCCCAGGGATGACCCTAAGCCACCTGTCCCCTGCACACTAGATCCGTCGTAACCGCTGCACTACACTCCCAGCTGCAGCTGATAACCCGCCCGCCACTACGGAGCCTGGAAGAAAAGCCAACGTGCCCGGGTGGGAAGACACATTCCAGAAACAGGTGGATGACCTGTCAGTCCTTTGCAGATATTTGGGTGACAACCCAATTCCTGGGGTATCAGAGACAACTGTCCTTGTTCTACAAATGAAGTCTTTTCAGGGCCAAAGGTCGGGCTCCAGAAACAATGCAGAGCCCAGAATTCCTTCTACCTTCCCCAAACCTCCCCTATTTATCTGAAAAGGCTTATAAATAATTGGTTTTATGAAACCAAAGTCTTCCTAGGAGGAGCTTGCATTTCTTTCCCTGCATGTGGAGTTGTAGATACCTGGTCTTCTTCAAGAGCTCTTCTCCGGGGCCTCCTTTAAAATGCAGGTTTCTGGGATATGCAGCTAACATGTCCACAAAGTCAGTTCACACAACACACACATCTGGCCCATGCACAATGTTTAAGACCCAGCACTAGGCAACAGGGTTACCATGACGATTAAGACATGTCCCCTGCTCTCAAGGAAGTCGCAGTACATGAGGAAAGAAAGGCAAATTGTGTGATTTGCCTCGTTTCACCAATAAACGGAGGACTTGTCAAATTGGGCCCTCCCCGTGTCATAACAGAATCCAGCCCCACCCACTGTATCCACCTCTGACCTTCCTCATTGATTTTACTCATTGACTCTTCAACAGACATCTGTGACATCAAACCTAAACATGACAGACTCTGTTCTAGATGCTGAAAACTGAGCAGTGAACAAAACACGGTCCCTGCCACGAAGGCCTTACATTCTAGGAGAAGAGAGCAGAAAATAAATACAACACATGTCAGAGAAGTGTGTCAATAAACGAGTCTCAGACTCCCAGAGTCTGGGAGAGAAATAAAGTGGCACACGGCTGGGGCTGGGGGACTATAATGCTGTATGTAGAAACCAGGGAAGCTCTCAGTAAGGAGATATTTGATCGGAGACCTGAAGGAAGGGACAGGACAAGTCGCCTAGGTATTTGGAAGAACATTCCAGGTAGAACACAGAGGCAGAAGGTGTTGGGGATGCTTACAGAAATGGCTGGAAGGCCACGATGACCAGTCCGCTGAGCAAAGTGAGTGTGTGGGGGTAGGCGGGGGAGGCAAGGGTAGCAGGGGAGAGGAGATCAGGTCAAACAGGTGGCAGGGGAGACAGATCCCAGGTGTCCTCGTGGGAGACTGTGGAAACTAGTGGTTACTCTGAGAAATGTGATGACCTGACAGCTCTTTAAGGACCCTGCCTGCCTTGTTGAGCAGACTACAGCAAGGGAAAGAGCAGGAGGAGGAAGACAAGGAAACACACTGTAAAACTCCAGGTGAGATACACTGGCCGTTCAGACCAGGGTGGTAGCAGTGACGATGGGAAGACCGGGTCCAATCCCACATCCACTGGGAAACGGGAGCCAAAGCATTTCCCGGTGACTGGATGTGCTGTGTAGGAGAAAGGGAGAGGCAGGGATGCCTGGAAAACAGGAGCTGCCATCTCCTGACACGGGAGAGACCACAGGAAGAGCAGCAGTCCCATTTCCACATCCTAAGACTGGGCGTCTGTAAGAAACGTCCGTACAGATGTCAGGGTGGCAGCCGCACACACATGCACAGAACCCAGGAAGTCAGAGCCAGAGCTGCAAAGCAGGTGACCACCTGCACAGAGCTGATCTTGAAGTCGTGACAGTGGGTGAGACTCCTGAGGGAATGGGTGTCAAGAGAGACCTAGGGTGTCCAAGGTTTAGTGCAGGACATGAGGCAGGACCAGCAAAGACAATGAGAGTAAGTGGCCAGTGAGCTACGAATAGGACAAACAGGTTGTCCCTGAAACAAGTATTATCCAATGTTACTGACAGGTCAAATGAAACACACTTACATTTGACCCACAAATTTAGGAACATGGGTCACTGGTGACCCGGACACAAGCTGGTCTGATGCATCAGCAGGAGGGAAAATCTCGTGGGGAGTAAAGAAAAGATAACACGAAAAGGTAAGAAGAAGCAACCGCTGCTAAGTGTGAAGCAAAGGCGTCTACGAGAAGTCCCTCAGCACAGCACGTATGAGACCCCGCAGGGCAAGGGCTCACGTCATGATGCCGCCTCCAAAGTGAAAGGAAACTGCTGAGCCCCGAAGACGGCCGGAAACCAAGGCAACCTGAATGCACTGGTCTGGAAAACACCTTTGCACATGGAATTAAATAGCAAATCTAAATAAAAAGCAAAAAATGTACTTCTTATTACTAAAGGAGTTATTTTAAAACTTAAAGAAAACAACACAAACATATTAGAAATGGATGGGCTGTATGAAGGGCAAAATAAATGAAGAAAAGAAAATCTGGAATTCTCATAGTGGTGCTGAAAAAAAGACAGCTAATTTAAACCTTTGTGAAGAATGTTAATCCGTGATACAGATTTGCTGACCCCGTCAAAATACGATCACGTTCATCATTATCAACTAAGCAGGCACGCTGTCGGAAAAGCACGCCAACGAGCAGAGCACATGCCCCCGGGCCCGAGCCCCCGAGGGAGACGCTGCGCCAGGCCGGCTGCCTAACCGCTGTTCTGCAGGACGGTTCTGAACTGTGCCGGTGCCGGCATGGGGCGGGGGGGGTGATACCTGCGGATCACTGATGCCTCCCCCTGAGAATACTCACCAGGCAATGCTGTCGAAACGTAATTAACAGAACAAAAGGGGACCTACTGTGTTCCCAGTGAGGTGTGGACATCACAACAAGTGAACAAGGCAAAGTCAGGACTTGGCAGAGTTACAGACGATGAACCACAAAAAAAGTCAGGCAATTATTCTACCAGGACAATACTAGCATAAGTACGCAAAGATGTACACATGAAATGATCGGTGAAGTTCAGTTTCATGGAGAGAAAAACTGGACACAATCACAATGTCCAAAACAAAGGAAACGACACATAAACACGGTACCTACATCCATGACCACTGTATAAATGGTCTGTGCACATAACAAGAGCTAATGTCCATGACGCATAACGTTACATGAAAAAGCAAGCTTCCGAGTAATATACGCAGAATGAATCCATTTTAGTTTATAAATCAAAATAATACCTGTCCAAGAGACAGAAGAGAGCTGTACAGAAAATCTGTCTGTGCTCAGAAAAAGTCTGGAAAGACATATACATAAAAACTTAAAAATGTTTACCTGTGGGCAGTGGAATTCATGGAATGAGAGGGAAAGAACTGAGAGAGAAGAGAATTTACAAATTAATCTATTGTTGATTAAATTATTTGTATATTTTCAAAAAAGCAGAAAGACTGAAATTATCACAAATTTCCATGTGCTTATTATCAAAAGTTAACAAATATAAATGTTAATATTTCATCATAGATATTTCACATCTCTTTTCTTCCCCCCCCTTTTTTTTTCCTTTCAAGAAATAAAATATGCCCTGGCCAGTGTGGTTCAGCTGGTTGGGTGTCATCCCATAAATCAAAAGGTCGCAGGTTTGATTCTGGTCAGAACACAGGCCTAGGCTATGGGGTTAAGACCCCAGCTGGTTGCAGGAGGCAACCAATCAATGTTTCTCTCTCATATCAATGTTTTTCTTCCTCTCTCTAATCCTCTGTTCCCTTCTCTCTACAATTGGTAGGCATGTCCTCAAGTGAGGGCCCCAAGGAACTGGGCCAAATCCCCCCTGGCTCCCAGACTGGGCTTCTCCCATCCTCAGCACTGTGAGGCAGAGGGTCCCCTGTGCAAAGCTACCCCAGCACAGGGCACGGCTCTGCCACCCCGAGGGAGGAGGAGATGAGGGGAACCACAGAGGTGCAGAATCTGTGCCCAGGGTCTGCAGAGATAAAAATTACACTGGATGGGATGCCTCCAAACACACACGAAAACAGACAGCAACACAATAATTGTAACACAAATCTACTCTGGATGAAATTATTTCATTTAAAACCTCAAAATATTAATTTGTGTTTGTACATATTAAATGCAAGATTTAAAGTCCTTTAAGAAGGAACAAGCTCTCATGAAATGTAAAAGAAAACAAATATCCTGCTTAGTTCATTTTTGTGTATAGTATGAGGTAAAGCTCTAAACTCATCTTTTTGTATGTGGATACAAAAAGGTCTTCAAGTCTGCACATACTGCGTATAAAAAGCGGCTTCTTCCTGTTACTTCTTTATCAGTAATATAAAAGATCAAGCTATAAAACTCTTAGGAAAAAAGCACAGGAGTAAATCTTCACAACCCTGAGAGACGCACAGATGTCTTAAATGCCCCACCAAACGTATAAGCAATCAAAGAAAATACTGACACACTGGACTTCAGCAACTTTAAAAACTTTTGCATTTCGAAAGTCACCACTGAGAAAGTAAGAAGTCAGGTCAAACACTGGGAGAAGTATGTTTTCAACTCTAACATCTAGTAAAGGACTTGTATCCAGAATTTTAAAAACTCTTACAGCTCAGTAACAGGAACACACAAATAACCCAGTCACCAAATGGGCAACACACCTGTGGCCATTTCCCCGAAGAAGGAAGAGGAGGGACCAACAAGCACACGAAAAGGTGTCACTGCCGTGCAGTTTGGAGAACGCACACCAGACTGAGAGTGGCGACCCCACACCCCGCAGGGACGCCTTTCGTCAAAAAGCCCCTCCGCAGCAGCCAGTGTCGGGAGGATGCGGAGAACCTGGCCCTTCGGTGCTGCCTGGTGGGAGAAGTAAAGCACCGCGGCCGCTTTGGGAAACAGCTGGCGGTTCCTGCAAGTACCTTACGCCGCAATGCAGCACTCCGCTCCCACGTGTGCAGACCGGAAATCAAAACGCGTTTCCATACCAAGACTTGCACAGCGACATTCCTGGCACCATTACTCATGACAGCTCAGAAGTGGAAACAAACCCAACAGCCACCGACTGGTGAGCGGAAAAAGGAAGGACTGCCCGTGATATTGAAATGCAACTGCCATCGTGCTCACTTTTCTTTAAACATTTCTAATCGATCCTCATATAAGGTCAGAAAAGCTCTTTGCTTAGTCCATGCCCCAGTCCTAAACATTAATTAGTCCAGTTGTATAAATCTGTAGCCACTTAAAATGTTCATAACAAGTTTTCCCACAGTGAAAATGACTTTTTAATGGGAACCTTGTATATAATCCATTTCCAACTCTAATTAGATTTATCTGGGGAAAACACCATTGGCTAAGTGATATAACTAATACTAGCTAAACAAAATGTTAATACAGTCTAAGTGGTAGAGTATTGTTACATCTAAAAAACATAATAACCAGCATTAATAAGAAACTGGAAAACTGTAATTTGGTAGTTTTTCACAACGCATTTTATTCTATTTATGAACAAATATCTTGTTCACAGGGATAACAGCCAACACCTGCACCCTTGCAGGCTACCCTCATCCTAACGCAAATGCTACCGACTGCAGAGCAATTGCACCTTCACTTTGCTGGGTGTACAAATAACAATCACTTTCACCACTCAGCAGTGAAAGCCTTGAACGTTGAGCAGATTACCCATGCAGTCAGCTCTCACCCATGAGTTGGAATGTAATGCGGTCATCGTCTTTGTTAACGGGCGACCAGAGCACCTCGCAGCGAGGCACTGGACTTCGATCTCACAGCAGCGGCCGTGATGTTCTGAAGTGCGCCCATGAGTCAAGGCCACCACGAACGCGCTGAGGTCTGGGCTGCACTTCAGGAGATGCAGATCTATTGCCACTTGCAGAACGAGGACGAAGAAAGACGGGAAAGCCCTGAAGGAAGGAGCTACAGACGGGAGGCGAGACCATCATTTTGAAAGGATTCCTTTTTCCTGCTAAGAAGAACACGTGGAGGACTGTGGGTCTCCTTCCTTTATACAGATTCTAATGCAGCAACACATGGCGACCCAGCACGTCCTACTGCAAAGAAGCCACCAAGTGGTCAGCGAATACTTTCTCAGTCATTGTAGGAACAGGAAATAGGAAACCCAAATGTCACCAGGCTTTTGATGGGTTTTATAAAGCAGGTGGAGATTCAGAGCAAGCTCTGGAGCTGAGCTCGGCTGACCCTCTTGGCAGGTGTGTACTCACCAGAGAGAAAGGGCACACCCCCCACAGCAGCCAAAACACAGCAGGAGCTCGGGCACCACACCACATGCGAATGGGTTAAATAGGGAGAGCCTTTTATTTTTAGGCTAAAATCTACTTTCTAATTCAGTTTTACCACAGAGTAATTCTATTTCCAACAGAGTTTCATCGAACAGTTCCTAGGCCTTCACTATGGGACAAGCAGACTCTGAGAGAACACAGGGACAAACGGCCTGCTCCCAGCCGCCACGCAACACCATCCACACCCCGCCCGTGCGGGCACAGCGCCGTGAGAACGCCTGGGGACACAAAGCAGAGGGAGCCATTCGAGGACTCCTGGAAAGCTTTACCACGGACACCATGCTGTGGATGGAACGACCAGAGTACAAGGTAAGAAGGGCAGAATGGGCCGGGAGAAAACTCTGTCCCCAAAGATGGGAAGGAGTCTCCTCAGAGAATGGTGGCAACCCGGCACATGTCTGCAAGGCAAGAAGAGATGAGGCTGAAGCAACAGACAAAATGCAGGATGTGGCTGGACAAGTAGGAAAGGGTCAGAGGCTCAAAAGATGTAAGACTTGGCCCTGGCTGGTGTGGTTCAGTGGACTGAGCACTGGCCTGTGAACCAAGGGGTCACCGGTTCGATTCCCAGTCAGGGCACATGCTGGGTTGTGGGCCGGGTTCCCAGTTGGGGGCTCAAAAGGGGCAACCAAACACTGATGTTTCTCTTCCTCTCTTTCTCCCTCCCTTCCCCTCTGTCCAAAAATAAATAAATAAAATCTTTTTTTAAAAAGATGTAAGACTTGGAAGAAAGAAGACCTCATCCAAAGGGGGTCTTCTAATAGACTTGAAAGATGGAAAAACTTGCCAACTCCTAAACACAGAACACACGCGGCTGGTAACACTTCCAGGGCTGAGCAGGCGGCTGCCACAAGAAAGGTGTGCTCGTGCGCACTGGAGATGTGTAAGTGACGGTGTGGCATCCTTCTGAGAAGCTAAAGCTGAGAACCAATGCCAATCAACATTAGATGGAGAAACTGTCACATATGCACATTGCAATTAATTTCTATACCACAGCAACAACAAATAACTACACTGCATATTTCACACCCAAAAAAAGTTTAAAAGAAAAACAGTCTCCACTGACATAAAGAAAAAGAAACACACACACACACAAACCGCCTCCTACACCAGGTCAGGTGACCCCACTTCAGGCCGCTCACAGCCACCTTTCACTCTCCACCCTCCCCCCCACGCCCTCACCTCTGGTACCGCTTTGCTAAGCGAGGGTGAACCGCTGGTACTCTCTCCTGGCTCCCGGTGGATCTGGAAGTTCACTCTTTGGTAAAGAATCTGAAAGAAGAACATGACACATTATAAAGAAACTCGGTTTTTAAACTTGCCTCTCTTTGCAACAGAGGCTGGAAATGTAACACCACTCTTCCGAAGGAATGGCGACTGTTCCCTAACGAAGAGTTCCGGGAACAGGACCTGGGTGCTCAGAGAGAGCTTCACGAGGAGGTGACAGGCTCGCAGGGGGACCCAGCTGTGCACAACCGGACAACTGGGGCACTGAGTGAGTCGGACACGCGAGTGCAAATTCCAGCATCGCTCCCTGCATTTAACAGTGTTTCCCAGCGAGAGCCGCATTCTCCCTTCTGCAGGTCTAGCCTGTGCATTTTAGGAAATTCAGCACCTCCCCAGCCAGAGCCCACCACCCCCCCATTCCCCTGCCATTTCCAAAGGGCCTCTCAGGCACCGCGGTGGCGAGCACCAGGCCCGCAGGCCGAATCCGGCCCTCCACCTTGTTTTATCTGGCCCTGCCCTGGTTAAGGAGTAGTTATAGAGCCCTAAAATCACACTCGGCCCTTTGAAGGCACCCGTGAGGCTGATGTGCCCGCGCCCCCACCCACAGTGAAAATGAGTTGGACACCCCTGCAGAGTAAGCGATTGGGCTACTGCTGGTTTGAATTTACTCTGAATGTATTTTACGTGACCATTTCCTATACGTTTTATTCTTGACAACACTAAATTTTCCTATTACGTTCAATAATTTATTTCCTAATACTCTATTTTTTTACATATCTGCTTTGTATTCTTTCTTCCTTACTATAACGCAAAAAGCACTAATTTATATCCCAGGATCTTCAAATTCCTTTTCACATGAGTAACAAGATATTTTTCTCCCATAAATTAAATTTCCTCTACTATTTTTTAAAATGACCACACACCTTCGATCCACACACCCACCAAAATGCACCTCATCAGCTCGGTTTCACTTCATCCGGAGCACTCACCTCCGTCTGCAGAGAGCTGCTGGCTGCTAGAAGGGGTTCGATGCTGCCGGGTGGGCAATGCGTGAGGGCAAAAGCCATGAGCTCTTGCCGAGTGGCCAGGTCCTGGTACCCTTCTGATTGTCCCAACTGGCTACAAACATCCCAACTTTTAGAATAACCTGCAAAATTGACAAAAAAAAAAACTGAACAATCTCCCATCTAACATGAGAATTTCAATGCCTTTTTGCTCCAGTTTTGTGTTGCCAAAGCAAAATCACAGTCATTAGCAAGGCCTAATTTAACATAACCAGAAACACATAAGGACCTGCAGTAGAAAAGAAGTATTACGCTGGTTTATTATTCACACAGTGTGCCTGACGAACTCTGTTACAGTTTAGATTACCTGACAATGACTACAAATAATGCACTGAGCTTCGACACTGAGTAAGAAACCGGACGCCTGAACCCAGAAAACTTAAGGTTTGGCCCAAACCTGCTACCCACACTTGCGTGAGCTTCCGGAAGTTCCAAGT
This sequence comes from Anoura caudifer, assembly GCA_004027475.1. Classification (NCBI taxonomy): domain Eukaryota; kingdom Metazoa; phylum Chordata; class Mammalia; order Chiroptera; family Phyllostomidae; genus Anoura; species Anoura caudifer. Next base: position 145,610 of record PVKU01004391.1, read on the forward strand.
ATCACACTTCCGTTACTACCACAAAGAGACAATAATAGTAACAATGCCTTAATGGTTGGTTTTTTGAAAGGACTAAGTAACACTGGTATTTAAACGACTGTGTAAACTGCAAAGTGCTAGAAAAAGACAAATTATTCTACACCCAGTACAGAAGCATTCAGTTTGTAGAAGATGACAGAGATCCACGGGCCCTACCAAGAACGCAGTCGGCAGGATTCCTCGTGAACACCTCTTCCCTACACAGCTTCACACTGTGAATTCCTAAAGCACACAGCGGAACCTCGGTCCGCCAACCTAGTTCGTTCAGGAAGGCTGTCTGAGAAGCGATCTGTTCGAAACCCGAAACTCCTGTGTCGGTCACCGAGAGACACAAGGTCAATCACATTGGCATCAGCACAAAAGGGGTGTCTGTCGAGAACTGACATTCTGTTCTTTGTCTGACAACCAAGACATTTTTTTCCATGAAAAATGGTCAAGAATCGAAATGTTCAAGATGGGAGACAACTGAGAACTGAGATTTGACTGTACTTTTTATTCTCATTCTAAGGAGTTCCAGTTTGAAAGTAGGGGTTTTTTTCCCCAAGTACAATGGCCTTAGTTTAAAATAATTTCTTTAAATATATAAAGTAAAAATTAATCCAGGTACCACCACTAACAGGAATAAAATTATTACAAAGCTCATAAATAAACAATTTCCGAGTAATAAGTTTTTCCTGAGGACCATAATTATTTTCAACTTAATGTCGCAAAATCACTTGATTAATATAACAGAACACAGCTGTTTTATGAAAACAATTTTCTAATGCTGAGTTTGTAAACCAGTGCATGTTTTCCCCAAGTTTTGGACGTTTTCATATAATACCGACAAGACTCCATCCCTGACTGCCCTGTACTCCGGCCCCTCTGAGCCCTGCTGGCCCAGGCCTACGCCCCGGCCGGTCCCTGCTCAGCCTGCAGAGCCAGTTTGGAGAGAATCTCCCACCCTTCTCACTGGACACCTCTGATATCGGATCAAACTCCTCAGCCCTTGCCCTTGACGTGCGACCCCCCGGCCTGCCTTCAGCAACGCCTGCTGCATCAGCTGAGCAGGACGCCACACCACCGCGAGGTCTCTTCACAGTGCTCCGTCCCCCACCAACCCCGCACTCCGTTCCTCGGCCACGAGCCCCCGGCTGTCTTTTCCGTGTTCAGAGTTCAGCCCGACCTCTCCCCCTACTACAGTCGTCTTAACATCTACTGAAAAAGTGCTGAATAAAGTCTTTCTTACCGTTTTTAACAAGTACCAGAACAACATATTCTTTAACAGGACACACACAAGCCGTGCACACCTCCATGCACCAGCATGAAGTGCGGCCAGGCACCGTTAACCGCTCACTGCGAAGGCACAGGCGGCGGGTGAAAACGTGCTCGGCTTCCGTGCATTCGGAAACAGCTACCGAAAGTGGATCATTCGGTCCCGAGCCCAGGATAAGATGGTATCACTTCCTCCCACTGGGGAGTGTGTTATGTTTTTTAATAGAGAAATTATTCTACAATAAATTCTGCTTATCCTCCAGAGAGCTAAATCAGAATTTCAATATAGACAACTTCAGGGCTACAAACTACTTCCAAATTTCTCAATTTTCATTTAAAAAGCACTATGCCATCTTCTAAAAAAGAATGGAAATGTTGCTTATACAGTCACAAACTGTAATACTTCAAAAATTTAGATTTTCTTTTAGATAACAAAGACATAAAACGGCACTCAATATTTTACATAAAATTGTCCTTAAACTTATGAGACAGTTCTAACAGGAAATGAAAGCAACCAGGATCTCAGGTGAAATACAGCCCCCGAACCCGTTATTACACAAGTGTGAGCGATGGCACGCACACGTACCAGGGCTCACAAACGTGCTCCAAGTCTCATGAACACCATGGGCTGGCTCACCACCCAGGCCAGCTGACCCCAGAACGGACCTCTCCCACCGTGCACCATGCAAAGGGGACGGGAACAAAGTGCCAAGGGGCTGTCTGCCTCACCTGCGGCCACCAGCTCCCGACAGTGCGCACTGGCTGCTCTGTAGTCATGGAGACGGAGTGCCTGCTCAGCTAGAAGCGTCAGCACCTGCCCGCGCCTTTCATCCGCGTCTTCACCTGCAAACACGTGCAAATGACTCAATGATTTTTGACAGCACCAATTCACAAAACAGCTCACTCACCTCATCTTTCAAATTAATTAAAAAATAAAAAGTAAAGATTAGCCTGATTTTTAAAAAGTGCAGGACAAAAAGTCACAGCACAAAAAGCAACTTTCAACTTCCAGTCTACGTACTAACGACAGAACCAGATCTCAGGCTGCCAGGCGATCAATGACTCACACCGCTCCCGGACCACCCACTCCATCCGAAGCAGGTAAAGGAATAGTTTTCCTCCCGACAGGACTTTGAACTTTTTTGCTAAAAAAATTTCGTATTTGTATTCTGCCCTTTGAAGCTTCCATTTCTAATCACCATTTAAAATGGCAAATATAAGGAGGAAAAATTTTAAATACAAAGTGAAATAGACATAATTTTGTAATTTTACCAATAATACTAATCTTTTACTTATCACAGAGAACATCCAGACTCTAAGAAAATACGCCCAATTCAGCTTATGTTATCAGAAATTTCTGAAGCTACTTTCCCAAGAGCATTATTAGAAGTCAGCTTGGACACCACTTCCTTCGCTGACATTCCCACACTTTGTTCATATAAAACACAGGGTTTAGGCGTGCCTCTCGCACGCCCCTTTGCTTTTCACTCGCTGACTGCCCATGCATGGCCACTATCTGTTCAACGATCTCCACCTTCTGACAGAATTCCGGCTTCTAGAAGACAGGGGCTGCTTCCCTACCGAAGTCTCAACACCCAGCCCCAAGT